>JAJOZX010000786.1:322500-445000 GCA_023014485.1 Bathynomus jamesi
CTGTGAAATGGGACAACACTGGAATTTCTACACTTCATGGTTGACTTTTGATAACAGCCAAAAAATTTTACAGATAATTCTCGGACACCCGGTATATATATATATATATCTTATATATATATATATATATATATATATATATATATATATACACACTTGCCTCCACAATGAATAATCTTTCACTCTCAATAGAAGAGGGAGGAGATGATAAGTACTTGGAAGCTAACCGAGGTAGATGCTCAAAATTTCTACTTGTAATTCTTGTCAAGAAATTAAGTTTACCTAAATAAAATATTGGGTAATGGGTATCTAGTGGAAAAAACCTATTTCAGATTAAGATCATGTTTACTCACTACACTCACTACTCAGTTTTACTAAGTGTGGTTGTCCCATTTCATGATTTAAATTTGAATTTAAAATGCAATAAGTCAGTAACACAAGACATTATAACCTAAAATAATCATTGAAAATCTATTTATAAAATTTGGAATATTTAATATTAATCGGCAAATAATCGGCAAAATTTTGCCGATACCGATAAGCAAAATATCTGCCGATTATGCCGATGCAGATTAATCGGTGCATCACTAGTAATTTATATACACCCTGTACACTGCATTCATACAAAGCGTTTAACTTTTTCCCTTCCGTGCGTCGGAGAAAACGTTTGATAACACAGGTCAACAAAAAAATTTTTTTTTCGTTGCCAAGGAAATTCGTACGAATTTAGGGTATTTTGGGATTGCTGAATTCCAAAATGAAAGTAGTTTTCCGATTTGGCTCTAGTTCTTGAGATAATGAATACCCTCAATTAATAGGAAACGTAACCATAACGCGTGCATATGGGAAACTACCGGAACATTCTAGATGGTGAGACCGAATAAAATGCCATTATGTATTTCATGTGTTTACTTTTGTATGATTTGAGACAATTTCAATGCGATTTGTAAGTAGGCTCCGCCTGAACATTAAATTTTTTGCATTTTACGTGTTTCAATGTGGTACCAATTATCTCATAAATTAGAGCCAATCTAGCAAAACCGATGTCATATTCGGAATCAGCACCACAAAGTTACCCCAAAATCACTCTAATATGATTGGCAATAAAATGAGTGTTGACCAGTGATAATTAATTAATATTCACAAAAGAGATAATGAATCAATTTAGACGATGACTGAAGCCTTAATTTTGGTTGGATGCTTTATTCACTTAAACTTAATAGCATTGTTTTCATAAGGGAACTTCATTCATACTTTATCTATTCAATGGACGATGAATGGTCAATGAGAACCACAAAGGAATAATGTACCTGACCAGATCTTAAATAATCTTAAATAAATTTGAACTGCTGCAGCTGGAGACATAATAGTTTTGGAAGGAGTAGATATAGATATAGGTGTGTGTGTGTGTGTGTGTGTGTGTGTGTGTGTGTGTGTATTTCAATTCTTTATTTACTTACATATTACACAGTCTGCATAGATTTCTCATGCAAGAAATGTGAAATGAAATTTAGGGTGAAATACAGGGTGAAATGTAATTTAGGTAAAATTATAAAATTCTTTATAAAATGACTTACACTAAATGGAATTTACAGACATCATACTGTATTATCTTTAAACATTACATTTCAATACATAAGCTTGAAAAAGGGTTTATATTGGATAAGAACAGTACTGTAATAGCAATTACAGTATCAGTTATCATTATCGTTATCATTTTTTCCTTGTTGGGCATCTGGGAAAGGAACGTCATTATATATATAATATATATATATATATATGCATAAAATCGATGAAGAAATAAAAATCACAGACAAAGCGGACCCCCAACAGCTTCTCATTCGGTTTTGGGGGTCCTTATTTGAGTGTGGAGGCGCGAAGTGACATATTTATTTCTTTATTAATACGTCTCTTTATTGGCTGTTTTCGTCATTATAATCTATTAGGCCTCCTTACTCGGTAGTTTTGTGTGTTCGTGTAAAGTGTATGTTGTGTATACTTTGTGAAAAATATACAGGCTGTCCATAAATTATTTTCAAAAATTCAATTTAATTTCAGTTGACTTTGTAAAGATAATTTATGGACGCCCTGTACATTACATCATAAAGTATTATACAAGGGTAGTAAACGAATTTTTATCCTTCACTCAAATATGCAACTTTTGTATACAAAAAAAAACTTGAATATAAAGGGCTCACGAGCTTATATCATCTCGGGTACTTCATATTTCGGGTGTATATATATTTTATCCCGCACCTCATTTGCGCGTCTTGTTACTTTGTCACTTGTATTGTCTTCGCGTAAGGTTTAGATTAAGGTGAAAGGAAGAACACTCGAATTTTAGGAGTGATGCAGATGGTTCGTCCGCGATTTATGAAGTTTTGCATTTTCGAAAAGGGTGATAAAAACCGGCTTCAAAGTATTATTTTCCTTGTCTTCTCTCTATTCGTATGCACAATGGCTATACGTAAATGTTTGAACAGGTTATAAAAAATTTTAAACCTTAACCACTCTGCGTGTGTGATGTGAACAGACGTTGTTCATTCGGATAAAGACTGAGATGTACCTGGTTTAGTCGTGGTATAAAAATACTTGGTCGTTTATCAAGTAATAATAATAAAGTTTGGGGTCATTTAGCTTCTTTCGCAACGGCAAACGTCATGCGATGGAGGGGACCTACAGCTTTAACTACGTGACATAACTTACGTGACGTAACTTACATGACATCTGAACCATCTCGAGGTCGCTACATTATTTGAACGCGGAGGTCATCACTCATCCATCCACCTACTGAATAAACTCGCTGATCTAACTGGTAGCGGTGATGCGGCATAGACACGACGTGTCCCTCGTTTGTCAAATTACAGATATTTATCCCATGAAAGAAAATTTAAATTCTCGTCCTGATGTTGCAACTTTGAGAAAAAATTCACTAATATTTAAAATGTACACAAACAAAAGATTGGTGACTTTTGTTTTTAAGTTGCAGCTGTTAATGAATTTAATAAATTTTGATTTTGTTTTTAATTTGGCAACTTTAAATTTTGTAATTTTAATGTCTGCAGACACTCTTGATTAAATTATCCTAAATGAATTATAGGAATAACGTCAGAAAGACTGCTTGAAGGGCTTCATACTTCATAGGCTGCGTTTCGTATGTGAATTAGTAAACAGTGGCTTTCCCATAGCCATACATTAAAAATACATTACTTTTACTACTATTACTATTAATAATAATAATTAGTAATGAATTACTTAATAAACAATTTTAAGTTTTCAAAAGAGTATCCAGAAAAATTAATTTATTATTTAACCGAAAGCCAACACTATAAATCAACATAGTCTACTACAAATACACGTGACAAAATTGATAATTTTAAGAAATTATTCGCAAATATACTCGTATATTACACAAAAAGTATTAACTTAACTTTCAAAATGCGATTTTTTAGTACAAAACCGTCTTTTTTAAATTTTTGGGAAAGAAAAAGAAAACCTTGATTTTTTTTACACAATCAATATATACACTGAAAATTAACATTCAAATATTTGCTCGATGTTCAACCTCTTTTCTATTCCATTTGGATCGACACTCATTTGGTCGACCAGACCAAACAGTCGACACTCGCCAAAGCTAAGTTAACCTAACCTAACCTAACTTAACAACAAAATAAAATATTTATTCAGGAAAACCTAACATAGCGTAACCTAACCTATTTTAACATAACTCAACTTAATCTAACCTTATTATAACTTGTCGATAGAATGTAAAGTCGATCAAATGTCGTAAAGCCGCTTCATTTTAGTTACATCAATTCTCTCGAAA
Organism: Bathynomus jamesi; assembly: GCA_023014485.1. Lineage (NCBI taxonomy): Eukaryota > Metazoa > Arthropoda > Malacostraca > Isopoda > Cirolanidae > Bathynomus > Bathynomus jamesi. Next base: position 326,327 of record JAJOZX010000786.1, read on the forward strand.
AAAGGTTCTTTTTCCCGTCTGGTGGACGTGACATAACATTGACACCCCCAAAAAACTGACAACCTTACCTAGTATAAATTAACTAAGCCTAACCTAACCTATACTAAAACTTAACGTAATCTAACCCGTGATAACTTGTTAATTGTGTCACGTCGATCAGATGTTGTTAGCCCGAAAGAAAGAATTTCCTAACACGCATTTAAGAAAGTTTATTTTAATTTTGCATTGAAGTAACCTCGATGTTGCGACGCCAGATGAACTGCGTCGTGGCCATGTCGCAGTACCAGTTCCTGTTAGATCGGGGAAGTTAAGCGACATTGGGTCTCGATTGTAGTTGGATGGAGGAACCGTAACAATCGTCTGCGTTCAGTTGATGTAGCGACATTTAGTTGGTTCTTATCCCACATAAAGCTTTAGGTCCGCTCCGTAACATGCCTTTGATGTTACGAAGGTTAAGCAATCCCAGAACAACAACAATAACACTGCCAGAGGGATAACGCCGAATCAATGACGTTGAAGATCTTTACGACGTTTATCATATCGGCTGAAAAATCGTTTTGGCTGAGAGCACCGTAACTGATATTACTTTATCTTGAAGTTTCTTTCCTGTGCCTTTTATTTCTGTTCCTTTTCATGTACTGCATAATACTGTAACCTACATACAGTAATATTAATGATGATCTTGTTATTCCTCTGGTAATGATATAGTGTTGGAGGTATAATCGGTTCAAAAAGTCCTGTCGTAAAACAGCACTTTTTTTTTTTTTTACCAATATTTATTGGTAAATATCTGTGAAACTTATTCATATGTTCAGCTGTCCATCAGAAACCTTTTTTCATTTTAAATTAATATCGAAAGAGTGTCATATACTTTTAATCCCTTTGAATTTATTCATTTTATTTCTAAAAATTTACTAATTGATCTGTCGAAAAATATCAGCATTTTAATTTGAGAGGTTTTATTTTGAGATTGGATTTAGATTATATTCTCTCTTCTCTTCTCTTCTCTCTGTGTGTGGGAGTGTGCAAAAGTCTGGCTAATGAAAGGTTACTTTTTCATTATATGTATTCACAAAGATAAGGTTACTTTTTCATTATATATATTCACAAAGATAAAAAAGTATGTATATATATATATGTGTTATATATATATATTTTTTTTTAAAATTGGGGTTGTTTAACCTCCTTCACAACATCTAAGGTCATATGACGGAGGGGACCTACAGCTTTACGTAGGATCCGAACCACGGGTCGCTACATAATCTGGGCGCGGAGGACGGTCTCCCATCCAACTACTATCCAGACCCAATGTCTTTTAAGTTCGCTGATCTCCGGGAAGCGGTGTTACGACATCGGCCACGACGTAGCCCGTGTTATATATATACATACACTGTATAAATTATATTTCAAAATTCAAAATCTTTATTCCGAAAAGAATATAAGTGACAGTTTTGCAATTTTTAGATATTTGACATGACATTAAATATATTCACAGTACTCTAATTTGAATATGCCGTTGAAAGCATGGAGGCTTTTTAGGCAAAATTAATGGTATTCAGTTTAATACATAAAAAAAAGTGAAACTGGAAAGTAATAGTAATAGTGATAACAAATAATAATACTAGTACTAATAATAATAATAAAAATAATAATAATAATAATAATAATAATAATAAAAATAATAATAATAATAATAATAATAATATTAACGATAATAATAATAATAAATACAATATAAAGTTTACAAAATGTTACAGGATTTTAAATTAAATGATTTATTGTATATTTAGTAGAAAATAAAGGCTGATTAATAAAAATGTAAAAAAGAATAAATTATTTAATTAAAAATGCTTAGTAAAATTAATATATTTTAAATAGTTGATTATAAAATGGGAACTTCGTTACTACGGTAAAAATGGCAGAAGCTGACAAGTGCTTTTTCACTGATTTGCGAAATACATTTGTGATGAAGCCTGCCTAATAGGCCTGTATGACCTGTATGATCTGCGAACCCACATTGTCGCTGTAGTAGCTAAAATAACCCCAGAGATGCTTGAGAATGTGTTCCGCAATGCAGTGGACAGATTTAAGATTTGCAGAGACACTGATGGTGCTCACGTCGAATCTTAGACCTAATCTTGATAAATAAATATACATCTAATTATGTTATTACATTTTTATCCTAAAATACTATTATTTTAGCAAACTAGATAGGAACTTTTTGGACCACCCTGTATATGCATCCACAGTGAGACTGTGAAGTTGAAAGTTAGTAATTATACAGTTATAAAAACTTAAAATTAAAAATTATATCATTATAAAATCTTAAAATTAACGGTTACAGAATTTGAAGGACTGAAAATAAAAATTTTTTAGAGATCAAAAGGGTTATAAAATTGTAAAATTTCAAGATAGCATAATTTTATGAAATTTTTTAATTATTATTATGAAAATGAAGGAGTTTATTGGCAGATCATAGTCCATATGACAAATATTAATAATACGAACTGACGAAAGAATACAGTGACAGTTCAAATACTAAGGATAGAAAATTGAGGGGTCCCGCGTCTTAAGGTACCTAGGCGCCAAAATTAAAATTCGCCAGAAATCGCCTCCAAAGTTCAGCAATATTCTCGCAATAGTATCTCTGTTATTAATTGAGCTAGAACGTTCATTTTTGGCTAAATTAGAGTTCTAAGTATGCTAATGAAGATGTTGATGAGTTTTTGGAATAGATTTTCATATTTTATATTTTATATATATTTTTTAAAATTTTTGTATTTTCTTATTATGCCTAACTTTGGGTGAACTTTTGGCTGGCGATAGAGGTGAAAAAAGTAGTTCGCTTCATAAGGTTTTCAACCATACTTCTAGTGTCGTAAGGTCATTATAACCCAAACCACGCGATTGAGGAAGGGTGAAAATAGTGATATCCATCAAAAACACGTTTTCGCCTGTGGTGGCGCTTAGGTATCTTAAGACGCGCGACCCCTCAAATACACTTGATGAGAAATAGTACGGTAATTGTCAAAGTTAAGTGGCGCTACAGACAGACGTTTTCGTACCATGAATTCCGTAGCTTGGAAGACATACGGCAGGGCTGATGAATAACTTGGATAATCGGGTTGGTTGATTTTTTAATTCTTTGCCTTAGACTGTATTGACCCCGTCTTGTTACCTCCGCGAAGCTTGGGACATTGTGGGTAGCAAACATTTGCGAAACTGAGCATTTCGGCGGGTAATTTATGTAAGAGTCTAAAATATCTGTTGTAAAACAAATTTAGGGTTCTGCCGGAACCTTTTTTATAATTCACCCAGAGCTGCTGTCTCTATCCAGTATATTATTGCAGAAAGTACGAGAGAGAGTGTCTTTTGCTTCACTTGTACAGAACCGGTCATATTCGCTTTTGCACAGAGGCTTCGATATTGTTTTCTTATATCTAGTTGTGCAGTGATAAATTTACTTAACACACGTGTTATGCTGAAGGTAATTCTATTTTTACACTGAAGTATATAAAATCCCGGTTTAGACTATTAGATAGATAATTTAATTGGCTTCAGATGGCAAATTATTTAAAAAAATATATATATTCGCAAGAAATGCAAGAAAAATTTTCTAATTTTATGAAAAGAGTTTGCCGCAGCTACAAACTCGTTATAGGAAAAATTGCTCCTCTTTCAGCTTGCAGTTAGAGTGATGTGTTGAGGACAGTTATTGGTTGTGTAGAATTCACTGTCTATCATCATCTTCAACAATGTAGGCTACTTGGAAATTGCAGTTTGGATGGAGCATTGATTTAGTTGTGCACAGCATATTGCTATGCTTTCCTTTAATTCTTGCACATTATTGATTTTAGTTTCACAATACAACATCTGCATATTTTCCCAAACCGAATTAATAATCAATAGGATTCAAATCTGTGCTGTTTTGTGGCCAAAAATTGAGTTTCAATTAAATTTGCGCATTTACCCGTAAGAAAATCAATGGTTACTTTAGGACAGTGTGCCGATTCCACATCTTGCAAGAAAATAAAGTCTGGCAACTGATCTTCAATTCAGAGCAACACGCGGAACAAGACGTCTTTGCATTGCAATCTGAAGCAAGTTTTGCTGGCAAAAGAAACGACAGTAACAACAACCACCACAATCACTCAAATGTGACGTGTATATAATTATAAACTCTTTAAAAGTTTGGAAACACCAATGTGTATTTATAGCCATGACCGGTCGTACATGTAAATTTTGAATAAGGCAGTAGAGTATAAAACACATACAAATATATCATTATTTTAACGAATAATTACATAGACAGATATATATGCCAGTATTTAGTGTTCTCTCCTTTTGTCCTTATAACAGTTTGGACTCTGTTAATAGAACTGTCAGTGTATTTCTTTACCCGTGATGGCGGGTTGTTCTGCGGGTTTTTCTACAGTTGTTCACTGTTAGATGGGCCTCAGTTTATCACTTCTCAGTGTCTACATAGTTTCATATTGCTTCAGTTGGATTCATGTCGATGTTTTCTGATAGACATTCTATAATTTTTAGTTCTTTAGGGTCCTCTTTCCCCTTCAAATATGTTTTTACAATCCATGACGTGTGTTTGGGGTCGTTCCCGCTTTGGAAGATGAACCCTTATCCAGTCAAATGCTTTTCATCTAACACAACATGCAGTTGAAGAATTCGCTTGTACTTCTCTTTAGAGTAACATCGATTTCCACAAGGATGAACTTATGAACCCCCAAACGTTGGCAGATCCCCCACCATGCTTTACTGCTCGTTGTAAGCACGTATATCTTTCACTCTGTTGCAGTCGTTCATACTGTCTTCTTTTAGAGCCAAAGATTTCAAATTTTGACTCGTCTGTCCACAGAACCTTTGCCCAATCAGTCAACATCCAGTGGGCATGATCTCGTGCATACTTTACACTCTTAGACTTGTTTCCTAGTTTCAGGTACGGTATCTGCCGTATTGGAGCCATTGCATGTGAACAAATAATTGAATCCACCTGTAAAAGAGTTCAAGGCACGCATTATTTCGACACACAATGTGAAAAACTAGGAATATCTATAAAACTACATAGCACTATTATATTGGAAACATTCTATAAACACAAGTATTCTACTGAAGTTAAGCAAGAACTTAAAGAGCTTGATGAGGTTTCAAAAAGAACTCGAGATGCTTCACTGTAACCTTCAACTTCATCGGCTGATGGTGGGCGGGATCGTGGGACCGGTCTGGAATTCATCGTCTTGGTTGTCGGAAGACGGACTCAAGGATCCAACCAGGATCATCCACCTCCGCAGTTGTTAAGCGTACGTTAGTAAAGGTTTCTGAAAAACCCTCTACATCAGGTATGCCTTCAAAACGTCCGAGATTCGAGTCGTACAATTACAGGTTGCAACCACGATTGACTCTCTTTGCTTTACTGTATTCAAGAACAACTTTATACCAAAAGATACACTCGCCCTCATTCCACGAAACAAACCACGCAGTTACTGGTATGAAGCTCTTTACTGGGACACACACTTACAATAACAGACAGGCATACACACAAAACACGCGCGTAACACGGGGAGAAGTGGCGGTTAAGTTCAATGGCAGAGTTTTTTTGGGTTGATGGATGGAGTGAGAACCTCCGCACCGGTGAGAAGATTGTGTACTCCTTCCACGAATGTCTTTGGCACGGATGCCCGCATCCCGATTGTGGTATCACAGGTGACAACTACGGTGGATCTCCAACCGATAGTGTGACATGGCCTCGTATTCGTGACCAGCTTACAAGTTCACAGTTCACCACAGGATATTATGGGAACACAAGTATGACGTGTTGGTGGAGACCAACGAACAGTATCGTGCCGAAATAAGGGCTATCAAACGTTCACTGGTGGTGGATCCTTAGCTGATTTTTTCCGTCTCATCTACCGTGTGAGCAATCCAGCATGCTCTCAAACATACACTTCTCCCTCTATTCCTCACTACGCATACATGCATCTTACACACTGCAAAATCTTTTCAAAGTTTGTATTAAAAAAAAAAGCGACATCATTGAGCATTGGAGACCTTGTGTTTGACTCCCTCCTTCTTCTGCGGGGGGGGGGAGGTTATCCCTTTTGCTGGCACTCGCCCTTGGCCCCCTCCTTCCTACATAAAAAATAAAAAATAAAAATTTGAGTGTTCTATTTTTTTTTAGTCCGCAGTTGTATATACCAACTGTACTCCGTGCCCAGTCGAAACTACTCCTTCGTATTAACATGAACATAAAATCCTATTTCAGCAACAAAGAATAAATCCTTTCTCTCATTCACTATTTATTCACTTTTGTGTCCTTCAGTATCATGCGAGTTATAATGGTGGTGGTATTTACCCGCACCATTAATTATCAAATGAAAGAGCATGAGCATCGCGGCATTTCTAGCAGAACTTTGTACCCTTTAAACACCCAATCAATTTGCATGGCACCTCTTGAGCTACCTCATATTTCCCCTTCTCTTTCCAAAGCATGATATGAGTACCACAAACCAACCAGGTGACCTTCGAAGCCAAGAGTCTTCAGACAGCTTTCTAATTAAATCACAGCTTTATGACTACACGCCAGCTATCGAACTGTTGCGAAATCATGATTCAGTCAGGCCCTTTATATTTTTATTATTATAATATAAAATTAATATCGTTATCCATACTTTATCCATATATTTTATTTAATGCTAAACGCTGAAATGAGCTAAATTATTTTAATCCAGACTAATGTCGAAGAAGTTTCGACCTATTTAAGTATAGTTAAATGATGATTATGATAATTTTTATTAACAGGAGGTAAATCCTATAAAAATATCACGCGAGTAATTCTCGACAAAAAGTATATAACATTTTCATTATTTTAAAAATTGTTAAAATAATTTCAATTACTAAATGGGTTCAGGGTTCATTTAACACCAACTAAATAGTTTTTAGCTTGTCGCCTTTATTTGATACATATTTAGATTTAACAAATAAAAAAAAAGGTTATCGAACTCGTTAATTGCTGGAAAATAATTCCAATTTGATGTTAAATATATAGATAAATAAACCCGGATATATTAAAAATGGTAAGCACATATTGGAAATATAATATTAAAGTATAATAAATAATTTAATATTATTACACCTTCTGCAATAATTGTTATTGGCAATTATTTTTCAATTATTATTGAAAAATAATTTTTTTTGTGTGTGTTAAAGGATTGAAGAATGCAAGACCGTTATAATCTCTGTTTCCCTTTAATGAGCTGTGTGGTTACAGTCGATTTGAGAATTTATTCAATAATGGTTTGTCTGAGGGTTTTACAGTTCGATACCTTCAAATAATTTGAACTCCAAGGAGTTAACCAGACAGACACAGAGTGGTTCATTATTATTAGTGGCTAAACGCCTAAAATAGCTTTCATTTCCTAAGGGAAATCAGTTTATTTGCTGTCCTCTTTTATAGGGGGAGACTCAATCTTTTCTCCCTTAATTTATTTAGTTGTGGCAGTGACTCACTTTGGAAATTGTTGTTTTGTATTCTCTTTCTATGATACATCGGGGGAATTATGGTATCGTTGCGGGAATTCCACTGAGACTGAGTTGGATTTGGAATTAGTGGTAGTAGTAGTAGTAGTAGTTTGATTTTAGTTTGATAGGTTGCAACATTGATTAGATATATCTAAAGGCTCTCGATTCTTTAAATTAATGTACCTTATCTGATTCATAAAGTTCTGTTCATAGATTTTGTTATATATATTTTGTTATGCATATTTTGTTGGATTACGTCAGAACCAGACCCTCGTTGTCTCAAGTAAGAGTTTCTCAACGTTAAAGAGACTTTCTTCGGTATACAAAACTACGAATTATGTAGTTTTACACACACACACACACCACACACACACTCTCTCTCTCTCTCTCTCTCTCTCTCTCTCTCTCTCTCTCTCTCTCTCTTTTTATCTATCTATCCCAATATTTTCGTTGTCATAAAATTTCATAACACCTAAAATGGGAAATGTACCATTTCAATTATTGCTGGTTTTGTAATAATTGTAGCCAATCTGTAAATTGTTTTTGAAAATTAAGATTTTTTCTTATTACAGTATATAATTTCTTACAAAGAACGACTGCAATCATTCTTAAGCATAAATTTAGGGATCAAATTGTGTATTTACGTGTTGTAAAAGCCTCAATAAAATACTGTATCTATAATGTTTGGGGTTGGTTAATCTCTTTCGTAGCGGCAAATGACATGTAACGGAGGGGACCTACAGTTTTACGTGGGATCCGAACCGCGGTTCGCTACATAAGCTGGACGCGGAGGACAGTCTCCCATCCAACTACTCTCCAGACGCAATGTCGCTTAACTTCGCTGATCGACGGGATCTATTAAAATACTATAATCGTAACGTATTTCTAAGGTGGGTAAACTCACATTTACGGTCTTCTGCTATAGTACAGAGTGGCCACAAAGTCGCCGGGTGTGGAATTACAGCATATCTGTATGTTGCCCTTGTTTTTCATGCAAAGGGACTTTGTGGCCACCCTCTACAGCTGTTCTCTTTCAAAACTATATTTCATATTTGGTGCTGGTTAAGTATGCGGTCTACCATCTGAGTTTTGACAGAATATTTTCGTTAAAACTAACGAAAATATCACGACTTAACCTAACCAATTATCAAGGGCGTACAGTTGATCTATTAGTAAATAGTAAATACTATTCCAGAAACAAACAATGTTATAATTAATAATTAATAGATCAACTGTACGCCCTTGATAATTGGTTAGGTTAAGTCGTGATATTTTCGTTAGTTTTAACGAAAATATTCTGTCAAAACTCAGATGGTAGACCGCATACTTAACCAGCACCTCATATTTAACCTTTCATTTTCATTCGTTAATAGTTTATTCACGCAGTGACGATACTCCAGGAAAGTTATATAAATATGAAGTCATCCAGAAGTCATCACCCCATCTGGAGTAGCTGTAACCTTAATTTAATTATTGTTTTTTGAATTTGAAGATAGAACACTACACACCACAACATAATTCTAACATAATTCTAAATAAAATAAATTATTTCCACTTTCTACAGTATTTGTTGTTTTATTGGTTCAAAAGTTATAAGCAAAACAAATGGGGTGATGACTTTTGGAACACCCTATATATAAAACGGAGTAAATAAAGAAGTAAAAAGGCAACTCTATAGAAAATAAAATGCGGGTTACTAGACCACCTTTTTAGTGAAGATTTAATGAAAAACACATTTCAACATCGATAAAGTCGATGTTGATAAGGTAACCGATTGACAGCAAAGATAAAGACATTTATTTGTCAACAAATCGTGTATATATATATATATATATATATATATATATATGTTAAACACAGACCGTGCATGGAACAAGGAACTCTTCTGGGAAAATTAAATCCACTATAGTCCGAATAAGTAATGGTAAATGACAAATACCATAGTTTTTTTCCTTTTTCATGATTTTAGCCCGACGTGGGCAACGGGTCTCTCGCAAAGAGATCCCATAAATATAGCTTCCCTCACCAGCTATCTGCAAAGCAGACAGGATCCAGCTTTCGGACTATAGTGGATTTAATTTTCCCAGAAGAGTTCCTTGTTCCATGCACGGTCTGTGTTTAACATATAATGTTCTCAGGGAACCATTCTGAGTTTGTGTATATATATATATATATATATAAATTAATAATTAACAACAAATTGTACCCGATATCATTAATAAGTTTAGGACGAGAAAGTAACTGCATACGTCAGATGTATTTCTCATTACGCCAGGTAATTACAAAAGGTGGCAAGGTGTATGAACGATTTTAAAGGAGAAAGGTGGGGAAAGGCGCGCACACACACACACACACACACACACACACATATCAGAAAGACTGGGAAATAGGGATATATACAGACGGACGGAAGGACTGAAAAAACTAGATAGAGTTAGATGCATGGACATGTTTATATATATATATATATATATATATATATATATATATATATATATATGTTAAACACAGACCGTGCATGGAACAAGGAACTCTTCTGGGAAAATTAAATCCACTATAGTCCGAATAAGTAATGGTAAATGACAAATACCATAGTTTTTCTTTTTCATGATTTTAGCCTGACGTGGGCAACGGGTCTCTCGCAAAGAGATCCCATAAATATAGCTTCCCTCACCAGCTATCTGTCTGCTTTGCAGATAGCTGGTGAGGGAAGCTATATTTATGGGATCTCTTTGCGAGAGACCCGTTGCCCACGTCGGGCTAAAATCATGAAAAAGAAAACTATGGTATTTGTCATTTACCATTACTTATTCGGACTATAGTGGATTTAATTTTCCCAGAAGAGTTCCTTGTTCCATGCACGGTCTGTGTTTAACATATAATTGTCTCAGGGAACCATTCTGAATTTGTGTATATATATATATATATATATATATATATAGAGGGAGACAAATAAAATTTAAAATAAAATAAAGTACGATTGAGAAAGAGGGTAAGTAAAATTAAAAGGAAAAAAAGTTGACTCTTTAACATATGCAAATGTAATTGGAACAAAGGAAGATTTGTTCAAGTAATGCTGAAAATTACCCTTCCGAGTTCACTTTATAAGTCGTTTAAAGTAACAAAGGGAACAATTAAGTGCGTCTATTAAGAATGAAATTAGTTATTCGATCTTCTCTCGAGGAAATTTTAAATACTTTTTTGTGAACTATTTTAAGCAGAGAAACAGAATTTGACTTTTCAAAAAGGGCTCCAGACAAATGCTTCGCAATTTTCATTCCAAGTCGACTGTAGTAAAGGATCTTTGCGTTATGGGAACCATTTGTGATCGTGCGCGGTATGAATGTGAACTGAAAAATTGAATGATTAAGGAACCCACCTTTAGGGCCTCGTTACAGCTATCGCTTCTTTGCGGTAATTTCATTCGAGCAGATACGCGTTTCATTTACGTAAAGTGGAAGAAATAAATTTGGAATTGGGAATATTTGTTATAATTTTTAAGCGTATATGGATCATTCATTTTATTTGCACTTTACACGAATGCGGAGTAAATTAGTTTAGTTAAAAAATTATATGTAAGACATTAGCTGTGAAAATATTATTCATTTAAAAAAAGTTTACTCTTCGCACGTTAGCTGACATTGTCTTTGACGAACTTCTTTATTTTTCGCGTCATAGATATGCAAAAGTGACATTTTTGGTTGTACTGGTGCTCTGAAAGGAAACTTTCACGTTCACACCGAATGGCGTCACTGAGAATGAGTTTCATTATAGACCCCTATCAGGGTCGGATTAAGTGGGGAGCAGAAGGGGCAGCTGCCCCGGAGCGCATTCTCAGAAGGGACGCTAAATATCTATACTTGGTATGCAATTAATTAAATATAACTTAGCATAAGCATCACAGTTAACTAATAGCAATACAATTAGTTGTTATTTATTAAAGTTAAGCAAATTATTTCCAAAAATCCCCCCGGGCGCAAAAAGTGTTAATCCGGCCCTGACCCCTATACCCAAATTCTGCACGCATTTATGTGACGCCAAATAGATGTCAAAGTGTTACTTTATGTAGCTTATGTTCCTTTAAAATTTTAAATATTAAGAAAGGAATAAAAATTCAAACTATTCAAACACGTTTGATTTTTCCCATCAACTGCTACTTCCTTTCCATATTTTGACTGCTCAGAATATTAATGCCACTGAATCGAACCTGATCAACGTTCGTTATTTTCTACTGAACACTGTTTTCAATATCTTTATTGAAAAGAAAGGTAAATTCTTGAAATATTACATATGCTGTGTTCTTGCTAGTTTTTATCTTAATTCTAGTTTTATGTAAAATAGAATTGATATTCTAATGTTGAAACGTGGCATTTAGCAGTTATAATTTCATAAATGGTGTTCTTTTTGTATAACAACCTGTAGAGAAACTGAAAACGCAATTTAAATTGTTCTGAGTTTACGTAATCCTTTGCTTATATTCATTTGTAAGATTAACGTATCCAAATTAAGACTTTACTTTCTCCCAAAATGGAAAGCAAACAACAGATGCTTTTCACCGAACTTCTTTTGTTTTCGTGTTTAGAAAACTTAAAACAATTTACAAATTACTTTAAAAATCGAATTAGGGTCAGTTTCTCAAAATAACAAAAGATCGAATGATCAAATCATCGAAGTTTAACACAAAACAACCAAGGACTATCTGTTAAATTAACTTTCAGTGATGTAATTTTTAACGATTTGATACATTACTTTTTTTATTTTGGGAGAATGATATTAGTTCGTTGTGTGAAGCATTTAGGAAACGTTACCCACTTTTTCGCACAGATAAAGATCATGGCACTTAGATCCAGACATAAAAAGAAATCATCCTTTCACCATTACGTTAGGGATTAAAAGTGCATTCCTTTCAACTTAACCGGATTAGGTTGAAAGGAACGCGGGAAATAAATAAATAAGTAAATAACGCTGCCAGTCTCTGAGTGTCGAATCTTTTTCTATTTTGTTGCCAAGGTGGATGTACCTCCCTTTTACCGTCGTATTGAAACAGAAAATATACATTGCTTGAAATTGGATACTTTCAGCTTGTACCACCCTTATTTGTGAATCCCCCCTCCCAAAACAAAGGGCAGCCAAATCCTCTAGTTCCCACATCCAGAAAATCTTCATTTGCATAACATCACAACGATTACGATCAAAATGCAAGCTGACAAAACTGAATTACTTTCAGCCAATGCATTTCATTAAATAGGTCTCCCGTATCAATTTTACTTGATCAGGCTAAGCGCTCTTTAAAGTATGGTAACTTATTGAGGTTTATAAATATAACATTACGTCATGAATGCGTCATAATTACCCTACTTTCTAATGATATTGTAAATATATATTACTGGAGTAAAACAGTAGATGTTATATATTTCGATTTTCAAAAGGTGTTTGATAAAGTTCCCCAAAGGAGATTATTAGTTAAATTTCAGTCTCACGGAATTGATGGCAATGTTTTCAAATGGATTGAAAAGTGGCTTAGCGAACGTAAACAAAGAGTGGTCATTAATAACAAAGCTTCTAACTGGAGAAGATAACTAGCGGCGTGGCTCAGGGATTAGTTCTGGGATCAGTTTTTTTTATTTATATGAATGACATCGACAGAGGAATTAACAGCATAATTTCAAACTTTGCTGATGATACCAAACTGGGAGATGAACAAAATCAGCGGTAGAACATTTGCAGATTTAAGAATATATTAAGTTACTCGAGTGAACAGAAATTTGGCAAAATGAACTTTAATATAGATAAATGTAAACCATTGCATATCGGTAGAAACAATGCTAAAGAAAAGTATTCTATACGCGACAATACACTAACGAGTGTTACGTAAGAGAAAGATTTAGGTATTATTGTTGGCGACACTCTTAAACCGAGTAAACAATGTATCGAAGCGGTTAAAAAAACAGATAGAATCTTCGGATTTATTGGTAGATTATTTGAATTTAGTCCTATCCACTCCTATGCCGATGATTCCAACCTTCACTTACCCACCTGCTTCACAAAGCGTTTCTTTCCATTATTCGCGTAGGACGGCTATGGTGCGCCTGACCTCTAATTTTTCTACTATCTCTGATTGGGGCAAAGAAAATCTTTCTGCTTTCAATGCTTCAAAAGCTCGGTTTATTCATCTGTCTATTCGTCACAATATTCCACACGACTATCTCCTTACCTTCAACAATACACAATTCAATCCTTCCTCTTCTCTTAACATTCTTGGCGTTTCCTTTTCTCATGATCTTTTCTGGTAAGTTCACATATACGCTCTTTCTAAAACAGCTTCTAAGAGGTCAGGTGTGCTGTTCCGGCTCCGCAGTTTCTTCACCTCATCTCAGTTGTTGTCTCTGTATAGGGGTCTTGTCCGTCCCTTTATGGAATACGCTTCTCACGTGTGAAGAGCTCAACCCACACAGCTCCACATGACTAGATGGAATCAAAGTCTTTTCGTTTCATCAATTCCCCGCCTCTTACTCACTGTCTTCAAACCCTCTCTCTTCGCCAGTGTTGCCTCACCCTCTCTCTGTTATCGCTATTATAACGGACGCTGCTCTTCTGAACTCTCTAACTGTATGCATCCTTTAAGGAGAGTACGCAGTACCCGACTTTCAACACATTCTCATTCCTTTTCTGTCCAACTCTCTAACGCAAGAGTTAATTGGAATTTTCAATCTTTCTTTCATTCAACCTATCAACTCTGGAACAATCTTCCTCAATCCATCTTTCGTCCTGTCTATGACCTCCAATCTTTCAAACGCAGTGTGTCCAGATATCTCAAAACCATGGACCTTGATTTTGGCTTTCTTCTTCCTCTATGGGAGGGGGACGTTTTAGCGAGCATTCACCCTTGAACTCTCCTTTCTGTACAAAAAAGAAAAAAAAGGCTGACATTATATAATTCCTTAGTATGCCCCCACCTGGAATACTGCGTTCAGTTCTGGTCCCCATATTTATGACGGAACATAGACAGAATGGAGGGCGTGCAGCGACGAGCTACTAAGATGATTCCCAGACTTGGAATCAAATCATACGCTGCCCGTTCAAAAACGTTAAATTTATTCTCACTTGTAAAAGGGCGGATTCTAAGAAATTTAATCTGGGTGTTTAAAATGCTTGTTTGTTTGTTTTTTCTGTTTAAGGTGCTTTCAACCCTGCTGGATTATTGACACCATTTTTTTTTTTTTTGTAGAGAAAGGTGGTGAAAGAAGTAGTAGGAGAAATTGGATTAAAAGTTTTGATAACGTCGACGCCGATAAATATTTCACCTTCAGAAATGCAGCTACAACTCGTGGTAATGGTCTGAAATTAGTGGGTAAACATTTCAATGCCAATGAAACTAAACATTTTTCTTCAATCGTATAGTTAATTTGTGGAGTGGATTGCCAACCAGCGTAGTTCAAAGTAATCCGGTCGAGTCCTTCAAAAAAGAGACAAGGTGTTTACCTTGCCTTAAATTCTCCCGCTAGAAGCATTTGTTCGAGTATAAAAGTAATGTAGAATTTTTATTCGGATTTTCCCCCTCTTTGCTTTTAAAATTTTCACTTATCTTTAAATTTTCCCCCATTTTATAACCTTCCTTCTTAAACAAAAGCCTCGTAGGGACCAGCCTCTCTGTTGCTGTTTGGTATCGCTTGTATTCCTTTGTATATCTGATTAACTGGTGTTGCGCTTTGACTGGTAAGTTACATGATTTGGAATAAAATAGTATTAAAAAATATATTTTGAGAGAGTGATTTATTTAGAAGCATTGTGTAATTTAGTGTCACGAAATTATCTATCGTAGAAAATTTTTATTCGAAATTTTTATAGAAATTTTTGTTGGTAATAATAACGAAAACATATACGTTTGAGGAAAACCCCACCAGGTATCGGCGTTTTGACAAGAATGAACATAAATATCGTTTTTGTATTTCTGTACTCTGTACTTTTACTAGCCAACTTACACTTTGCATTATGTAAACCATTATTTGCTATGATTGTATATTAAAATTATTTATTTTTCTTTTAATTAACTGCCAGATATTTAGAATTAGGGTAACAGTCAAACAGGCCAGCGTCTGTAATTCGGTGGGTAATACCGTTTCCCTATTAGCGAACAGTGAAAGTGGAATTTTAATAAAGACGTTAAAAATTCTTTTATCGAGCAAGTGCCCTCAGTTGACGACAATATTTTCATCAAATTTTGATGCTTGATGAAATACTTTTCATCAAAGTGAGTCACGGAAAATAATTTAATAGAAATGGGTGGCGCCATCTGCTGTTGGAGGAAATGTTAAGTAAATTTCATTTCAATTTATGTTCATCAACCTAGTGTAATTATCATAATTAACATGCGTTAATTTTTATGTTAATCAATAATAACATACTAACAATATTTTAAATTTTAAAATCAAATATATATTACTTCGATGGGATTTGAACCGCTGTCACTGAAGTTTCAAATTTTGTGGGCCACCGTGCTACTCATGTAGCCATGAAACGTTAAGGTACAATGACAGAGTTTTGTTATACTCTTTTGCCTTGATTTTAGTACGCATACTTCGTATATTGTTTGGTTATATATAACGGGTGTGCCATAAAAAAGGGCACATTTTAAAAAGGCTATAAAATCAACATTTGTCATTTAATGTTAATAAAACTTCTACACAATAAAACATATGTATTTATCTATATGCAAACAAGTTTTCAGACTAAAATATCAAATAATTCAAATTCTATCAACATTTAACGAAAGAGTATGATTTTTCTACTTAACATGCAAAAATTATTAAACCTTTTTAATATTTTTTTATAAAAATAATTTTTAACGTAAAATTTACCTGAAATTATTAAAAAAATTATTCGAAATGCTTTCCTTTCATTTCAATAACTTTTTTTATTCTTGGCCGGAATTCATCTTTGGCTCGATTTACTTGTTCCTGTAGAAGCTCTTCCCATTTTTGAATGGTGATCTCGCGTAAATGAGCGACATCTTTTATTCTAGTCCTGTAGACTCGCTCTGCTAAGTTCTCCCATATTCCGGCCAAGAATAAAAAAAGTTATTGAAATGGAAGGAAAGCATTTCGAACAATTTTTTTAATAATTTCAGGTAAATTTTACGTTAAAAATTATTTTTATAAAAAATATTAAAAAGGTTTAATAATTTTTGCATGTTAAGTAAAAAAACATACTCTTTCGTTAAATGTTGATAGAATTTGAATTATTTGATATTTTAGTCTGAAAACTTGTTTGCATATAGATAAATACATGTTTTATTGTGTAGAAGTTTCATTAAAATTAAATAACAAATGTTGATTTTATAGCCTTTTTAAAATGTACCCTTTTTATATGGCACACCCGTTATATACAGTATATATATATATAATATATGATGAAAGCTGAATCAAGAGTCCCTGATGAGTTACTGTTCATGATGTTAAAGACAAATTAATCATAAGGAGAGTTCGATGAGTGACTGTTCATAAATTTCCATGAAAATTCTAGTCTGTGAAGTGAAGACACTGGGGTCTGGGGTTCGAATCCCGATAATGATAATCAGTCAGGAGGGCCAGAAACTGAAACAGCGCACAGGACAGCTAATGTTGCCCATTGCTGTAACTTAACTCCTGTGTTATCATTACCAGCATGATCGGGATTCCTATCCTTGACCTGACTTCGCTCGTAAGGAAATGGTGTTACCCATTGAGCTACGAACGGTGACGAATCCCGATGATGTTGGGAACAATAATGGTGAATGGGCCACATTAGTTGGCCTGGGTGTTCTGACCGTCATTACCCCATTTCTACTTATCAGATTAGTTGGGCTTTCTGGGTTTGCCACAGTTTGCGTATCAGTCTCTTCTGACAGCTAATATAGTAGCTAAATGGTCGCTCCTTGTTAGTTTTAAGAAAAAGTTGGATGCCTTCATGAATGAAAGAGAGAGTTTATAAATTGCGTAAATAGTAATGATGTACCGATTCCAAAATTTAGCCGATGCCGATGCCAATTCTTTGCCTAAATTTTAAAATTCAATTCCTTTCATAAATTTTACTAATCTCATGTGAAGACTTTCAATTTCCATATTTTTACATTTCAAATTTGTTTAAATGCTTTTCTTTAGCTCATATTATGTTAAAGAGTTTTATTATGTTAGAGTTTTATTACTCGGTAAAATGATAAAATAATTTTATTTTACTTTCATAAATTAAATACTAATATTTAAAGTAATTGTTTTTCCTTATGTTGAAGGGTTTTTTCTTCAACAATATCACCAAAAACAAAAAAATTTTCATTAAAATTTCAAGTTCCTGGTTGTCAATTTGAGTAAAAAATTGATATATAATTTGGGCTTATAAAATTATTAAAATACTTAAAATAAAATAAACAATAAGATGGTTTAATATATAAATTTTAAAGTACAACTTAATAATATAGAATTATTATTAATATAGAGTAGGAGATTACAATAGTTTATAATATTTAGAGACTAGCTAGTTAGAGAAAATGTAAATTTCTGGCCAACTTAACTTATGAAGCTTTGCCTTTTTCGTGAATGTAAAATATTTTTATATAATTACACTTTGGAATCAGTATAAATTATCATAAATAGTGTTTTTGTTTGTTCAGTTTTCTGTAAATACAAATTTTGTTTTGTAATGAAAATTTAACATTTCAAAGTATCGGTGACAGAATCGGCTAAATTTGGCTGATATCGATGGCCCCAAAATGGCTGATTCTGCCGATGCCGATTAATCGGTATATCACTAACAAATAGTATATATATTTTTAGCTTAAGTTGTGTAGGCTTTGGTACCTCCGTAAATAGTTCCATGTTAACAAGCTGACTTGATATTAACATTTTGCCAAATTTTATTATAAAATATACTTTATGACTCGGATAACCTCATTAGACCGGAGTGGCTTCATGTTTTCAAAATGAAATGCAATGTATTGGACTTCCTTATGGAACAAAATTCAATCAGAAGAAATTTTGTAATCGCGTTAATCTGGATCTGATGCTTGAATGTTTGAATTTAAAGTTTATTCATGAGTAAAAATCATTTGCCTTTGGTTTAAAATTCATAAAAGAAGCAGCATTCTTCAAATTATATAGTGTTAAAATCCTTACGAGAAGAAATGGCTGAATATCGTAGTTTCTTTGTCCTTCTTCAGGGATACATATTTCGGGTATCTCGTACCTCTTTGGTTTATAGTTTATTTTCTGTCCGAATTGTCTCAAACGTCTTTCATTTTCAATTAACATCAAGATAAGAATCAAATGTACACACACACACACACACACACACACACACACACACACATATATATATATATATATATACACACACACACAGTATATATCAGCTATGGATCGGTTTATATAGAAAGATGAAGACCAAGGCGATTGTATAAAACATTTATTCCAGTTGAACGTTTCGAATTTAACTAGATTCATCGTCAGCAAATCGTGTGGCAATCTAGTTAGATTCGAAATGTCCTACGTCGAAACGTCTTCATCTTCATATATATATATATATATATATATATATATATATATAATATTACATCGCAGCATTGTTGTTCTTAGGTAATTTTAGTTTCTCAGAATTATTATTATTATTAATATTATTATTATTATTATTATTATTATTTATTTATTTCAGACGAGGCTGAAAACTTTATTCGATCTTTTTATTTTTTTGTGGCTTCCTTTCGAGTGTAAGTTCGGAAATAAGACCTTCCTTCCCGAAGCCAAAGTCACGACCACAAAAGACGAGACGGACGAAAAGTCGAGATTTTTTTTTTTTCCCCAAAACTTTTTCTATCCAAATCGAATCCTTGGAATAAAAATTTTAAACTTTTATCAAAAATAAATTTTAGTATTTGCGCGCGCGCGCGCGCGCACACACACACACACACACACACACACGTACGTTTAAAAAGGTTATAACTAAATAAAAAATAAATTTTATTAATATTTTTAATCAAAATTTTTTCATCTGCATTTGTTTGTTTATAAAATTTTGAAATGTTTTCATAAAAAATACAAATTTTTGTAACTGCATCAAGTTAACTGTCTTACAACGAATAAATGAAGTAACATCGGTAGTATATATATATATATATATATTATTATTAGGTTAGGTAAGTAAAAGTAAAACATATCACAAAATAATAACTAAAATTGGGCAAAATTGTGTCCAGTACAATATATATATATAATATATATATATATATATATCATGCATGAACACGCATGATTTTACATTATGCAAAAAAACTGCCCCCTCGAGGGTTTGAACCTATTACCTCTTGAATAGAGGTTGAGGACGCTAGCCACTACACTCGAACGCGATAGACGTTAACACAACCAATACATTTAAACAACCGAAGAAACTCGAAGCGCTTTCGTGTCTAGAGCCATCCCGCACTCTAGGTAATGCCCAACCTTTTATTCAAATTATCTGGTTTGGAACCCTGGTGCGGGTGATTTTGTATTATGTAAATTCGTGCGTGTTTATGCATGTATTCCATTTATGAAACACTAGCGTTGGACCGGATAATTTGAATGAAATGCTGGTCATTAACTCGAGTGCGGAAGGGTTAACATGTAAAATTCCTCTGGACACGGAAGCGTTATGCATTTCCTCGGTTGTTTAAATGTATGACAGATTGTGTTAACTTTTATCCCAATGAAGTGTAGTGGCTAGCGCCGTCACTTTCTATTAAAAAAATTGATGGGTTCGATCCCCGGTGGGGGCAGTTTTTGCTTATATAGGTGGAGTGACAAGCTTGACCTTCGTCAGAATGAACAATTCGGGCGGAAGCTAAACCAAGGTTATATATTTATATATGTATATGATTAATTTACAATTAAACACGTGACCACTTCAATATGAGCTCGCTATATCTCAATAAAGAAGGGAAAGTGTATTTTAAGTATTTTGGCGTGTTTCTACACCTCTTGCCGGAATTATTCCTCGAAGAGACGTATAGAAAAATGCTAAAGTACTTGGAATAGATTATATATATATATATATATATATATATATATATATATATATTATATATTGTTGTTTTGTTTTACATTCCTTATTCTCAGAATGACATGTCTACTTGAAGAAAATAGATATAATTAAAGATGGCGTGCATATTGACTATACGTCATGTTTGAACAAAAAAGAAGCGTATCGTCTTTCTGCAGAAACTAAATAATAAGTATTTTAATTTATTTCAAAATAATTTTAAATTAATTTTGTGGATAAATTTTAGTTACTTTGATTTGGTCGTTTGAACTGTCTTCGATCCAGTTGGACTCGTTTCGAGAATTTAGACTTTTGGAGTTTAAGTTTCACATCAAGTTCCGCTTTTGATGTTTGACGAATTTTTCAAGTACGTTTGAAATTTTTGGAAGGAACTGTAAATTTGAGAACTTGGAATTTCCTAGTCTTAAAGGTTTCTCGTCAAGATATCTTTTCTGAAATTGTTTAGGAGTTTGCAGTATGAAGACCTACAGTTGCTTCTCGGTTTTGTTTACTGAATTTACTTCATATAAATTGAAAGTTAATAAGAATATTATAGTTTTAAAAGTTGATAGGGGAAGTAAGGTTCTATCATGGATATGACAGAATATAGAGTAAATATTAATTGTATTCCCTCAGATGAACGATCCTAAATTTTAGAAAATCTCTTGATAGTACTTAGTTACTGAACCTCTTTTGGACCACTAGGTCAAATTTGTACCATTTCCAATACATGCATTCATAACTTAACCCTTCAAAAACTTCAGTCGTTAAGGGGTTAACAAAGATGAGGGACTATTCTCGTCATGTTTAGAATTTTACTTCACACGTACCCTTCCAGTTTATGTACTCTGTGACAAAAATTCATAATCCCGTCATTCCCCTCAGACCAATAACTAGTTTTTAATTGTAATACAGGTTGACTAGTTGGTTGGCGAAACAGCTTTCGCAATTTCCAGGTACCACATCCGCATTATATTTTTAAATTCTGAAGAGTTTATTAATGAAATAAGAAAATAAGATCTTAATTTAAAAAAAGTTTGGTGCTGGTTAAGTGTGCGGTCTACCTACGATTCGGCGGTCTACCTTTTAATTATAGCTTCTTATCTTGTTTACTAATTGTTTGTTTACATCCCATTGTCAATCGCCCTTGACGATTGGTTAGGTTTAGTCATGATATTTTCGTTAGTTTTAACGAAAATATCATGATTAAACCTAACCAATCGTAGGTAGACCGCACACTTAACCAGCACCAAAGTTTGGACGTGATATCTCTCTTGATTGCGGTGTTTGTTGAACAAACGATGTGTTTTTTTTAACAAACTGTGTTTTCTGGGTGAACATTTTTAAATACACGGATTTATTACCATTCTGCCTTCGTCAGTTTTAATTTCCCTCCATTATATTTCACTTACTAGCTGATTCATTAATTATTAATGTCTGGAACTACGTCATGACCACGTCACAACACCACTTCCCGTTAGATCAGCGAAATTAAGCGAAGTTAGGTCTGTTCGGCAGTTGGATGGATGACCACTGTCCTTCGCGTTTAGATGATATAGCGACCCGCAGAGATGGTTCCGATCCCACGTAATTAGTTTTGCCTTTAATACTCTGGACTACTTCTTACGTGTTTCGTGTCAAAACTTTATCCTACTCTTTGGTCACTTCTTACGCGAAATGCGTCAAGTTGATCTGAACAAGAGTAAATGCAAAATTTCTGCGAGTATTGTCGTCTTGACGCGTGTAGTGTGTCAGCTGTGACGAGGCACAGATCAACTTGACGCGTTTTGCGTAAGAAGTGACCTAAGGGTAGGATAGAGTTTTGACGCGAAACGCGTAAGAAGTAGTCCAGTGTGTTAAAAGGTCTTTTTGTATCAATACGTTGATGCCGGGACTACTGATAGGACCGTTACTTTTTCCAGTTTCAGCCAACCTTTCAATTAAATTTTTAGAGTAAAATCAAGTTTTCGCCCCATGTATTGATTCCGAGCCAAAATTGGTATGATGGACATGCTGACAATATGCTTTTGTGCTGTCGGATTCTGAGGAAAATATTGAGGAGATTGTCAACATTTGTCTATTGATTAAATTCACTCTTGAAATTGACTCGAACAATCGTGTAACGGTTTTGGATGGTCTGGTTTCTAGAAATCATGCAAACGGGATGACCTTTAGAATTTATAGAAAACAAACCCAATCAAACGTACTCGTATATTTACATGCCTTTTTTGCTCACAATAAACGTACTAAGAAATGTAATTTCCTTTCAGAGAGAATTTAGATTGATTGATGTTAGATTTTTATTTGGATGATAAAATTAATAAGATTGAAATATATTTAAAGTTAATATACAATTAAAATTTTATTCAGAACAGTTTTTTTTTGCAAAAAAAAAAATAGTTTAATAAAATCAAAGAAATGAACCCCTTTCAAAACCAAATATTTTAAAATTTCCTATGACTATAGATTTGAACTTAATAAACCTTTTAACAAAAGACAAAAAACATTGTCTCATGAATAAGATTAATAATATTTAATAGAAAACAGATATTTTCGAATCCGTTCTGAAAAATGTGGAAAATCCGAGTTCAGTTTATTGTATGCCTTGTAAAAATTGCAATCAATGTTATATTGGAAAAACCGTGGTCTTTGATAAGCGTAAGTTATTGCTAATGCCAAGAAATCAGAAAGGCAAAAGTTAAATGAATCTTTGGTTGTTAATAGTAAAGAAGGATAAAATGCGAGTGATTTTATGTTAAATTGTTTAAAATTTGATCAGAAAATTAGAAACATATTGAAGAATATCCCACCTTACTCTCCCCTTTAGTTCTCATAGGACGTTTTCCCTTACTGTCTGTGCTTAATCTGATGAGAGATTACAGAACACAATTATGACTTAATCTCTTGTCTGAGTTTGGATTTCTCCCTGTTGACTCCATTTACTGTGATACTTTCTAGTTCTGTATTTTCTTTAGCTTGTATTTCTTGACAATTTATATTTTTAACGTTTATTCGTTTACTTTTTATATTTTAAGCTTGATGATGGTGTAAACCTACCGAAAAGCTTGCTTTTTAATTTCTTTAATAGTAGGAAATAATGAATTTATTGCAGTTCTCGGAGCTTTATGCATACAGAGGGTTGACAGAAGTGAATAGACACCTTCAGTTCTTCCATAGTTGTTGATTTGATGATAAAAGTTGATAAAAAATAATAGATGTATAGAATCAATACATTTAGAATCGTGTTGCTTTACCCGTTGCAGTATGTAAAGCTGACACACTTTCTGGCATTCCACTGATGAGTTTTGCCATTTGTTCTTGAGGAGAATCATTGTGGTGTCTATTATTTTTGTCAACCTTCCGTATATTTTATCTCGCTTACCTGGATTTTCAATTTAAAATTTCTTCTGTTTTTGTGTTTCATATTTTGAAGTATGTACAGGTCCGGAAGTTCCTCCTCCGTGTAATGTAAACCGGATAAAGAAAATTTACAAATTAAATCACTGTATTTGTATCGCTTGTCAAAACAATATTGTAATGTATATATTTCGCGATATACGGCGAAAGTCATTCTCGAAAATTGTTTAAATTTTGTCGAATACATCGACAATCTCTAAAAGAAATTAGTTTGTATTAATATTCCAGATGAATTTCCCCTCGCAGAAGTCGTAAAACTTAATTTGAGACTTAAATTGGAAGCGATGTTTTTTCGTTAGTACAGAATTACTACAGAATTCTTCATTCTTGGGACCAATTTCGTTTAATAGACTTAAACTGAAGAGGCAAAATAGCTCTCCAAATTTTTAATTTCAGGATCAGCCTTAATTTTGAAGAGGCTTATATATATATAGGGTGTTCCATAAGTTTGGTCTCGTAGGAAAATTTACTTTAAATTAAATTTATAAAAATAATATATTAGCACTAAAACAAATGTTCAAATTGATGTCTTGTTTTAGAACCTTTTTTTTTTGTTGCAGGTAGAATAACAGGCAATGGCTAATATGTAAGTGAGTTACACTCGTGAGGAAAAGGCCTCCGAGGCCTTTTCCTCAAATTTTCCTATGAGACCGGACTTATGGGACACCCTGTATTATATATGTATAATAATGAATGTGTGTCTTGCGCAAGACTGCCTGTCTGTATTGAAAGAACGTGTAAGTAATCCCGAAATAAAATGTAGAGGAACGGGGAATCTCTCTCTCTCTCTCTCCTTCATTCTTTAATTGCTTAAAAGCAGTATAACGAGGAGAAAACCGTTTTCTGAGAACGCGAACCATTTCATTCGTCGCTGTTGGTGTTTCGTTGCAAAATCTTCTTCCGATAAAGGCAGATAACCCCTTAAATAGACTCGTTTCCTTAATCGAACGTCAAAGACTTTTCATTTATCTTTGAAAACGGAATTCGTTTCAAGTTTTTCCAAGATTGTCTCTGAAAAGTCCCTCCTGATTTGTACTACAGTACATTTCCCCTCGTGAACTCCCAAAGTGCTTACTTTCTATTTTCCTTCCATTTTCCTTCCATTTTCTTACCTTTATCTTTCCATTTGTGTATATACCTTTAGAGTTTCATTCTAATGCTAATTGTAATTATCATTAGTTAGATTTTAACGTTACACGTCATAACTATGTGACTTACAATATGATGTTAAATGCATTTCACATATACTCAACTGTATAGTGTACAACAGTACATAAACGTGTACAGTACAGTACATGTTTATGTATTTACGGAATGCGAACTAGTTTAAAAAATGTGTATAGAATCTGAATTAAGTGAAGAGGTTTCTACGCTGTTTTAATAAAGTCATCTTGCATGAAGTTCAACATCCGTGGCATAATTGAAATCCGCAGTAAAGAAGGTGCATAATTCAGCTCTGGCTTTCGTTTTAGAAAGAAAAAAGGAGGAAATTAATTTCTTTAACTGAAAGTTACCACGAATTTGTCAACGAATAGGAAATAATATTAAATCGTAAATATCTTTCAACACACACACAAACACACACGTATATACATACGTGGAGAATAATTTACTGAAGCTAAGAAATTAAGATACATAAAGTTCTCAAAATTATATATAAAAGGTAACATCCTTGTCTCATATTCCCATATTCCACAAGGGAGTGAATGTGTGTGTGTGTGTGTGTGTGTGTGTGAGGAGGGGGGGCCCCCGAGTATGGGCTACCTTAACTAGAATCAATTAAAGGGGGGGGATGGCCGTAAAAAATAGAAATAGAAACAGAAAAGACAACCGTCCAGTTCTCAGGAGCACTGGGGTTCGAACCCAGAACTCAGCAAAGTCTCAGTACCGCCATGCGGTACCCCAACCAATCAGGCCACGAGACGCTCATCCAAAATCATTGTGTTACGAAAAATTATGAAAGTTACTTTATCATCTAAATTGTAAACAGTAAAAAAAATTATTTAAATTTGTCATCATGAATCTCGTATAAACGAATAAAAGTTACGATCTAATATAAACGTTCTATAATTTAACAAAATATGATCCCTCACTAACGCGGCAAATAGGGCGGATATATTCTTAATTTGAACGAGTGCAGCAATTTGAAAAATGAAAACTCGTCCTTCTGATCTTTTAATGGAGAATTAACAAATTTGCACATAGATTCGACGCAACATCGAGACCGGAATCGAACGTCAACCTCATTCTGTTTAGTATTCCAGTTTGCATTTATGCAAGACCTGGATTACAATCTGTGTTTCATCCCTTTACAGTTCAAATCTGAATTTCACCATCGTCTGATATTGTATCTGGATTATTATCTGAGAGGAGGAAATTCCAATATCACTGCAAATTCCCCCCCCCCCCCCTCCCTCTCTCTCTCTCTCTCTCTCTCTCTCTTTCTCTCTTTCTCCCCAAGATGTTTTATAAATACGTGCTATATATATATATATTAGATATTCCGCGCAAGACGAGAGAGAGAGAACGAAACAAATGAAAAAATGAGGTAACCACCCGGGAATCGAACCCGGGATCTTCCGATTGCCGGTCAGATGCGATAACCATTACACCATGGGCCTCACTCTTCCAAATGCCGTAATTCTTCTACATACTCGCAGAAACCAATGCTCCAAGGGGGCACCTCCCGCATGCCGTAACATTATATACATTTAACTGCAAACACGCAGTATAATTAACGTAAAGAACGACGCTTGTATAGGAGATATTCCGCGCAAGACGAGAGAGAGAGAACGAAACAAATGAAAAAATGAGGTAACCACTCGGGAATCGAACCCGGGATCTTCCGATTGCCGGTCAGATGCGATAACCATTACACCATGGGCCTCACTCTTCCAAATGCCGTAATTCTTCTACATACTCGCAGAAACCAATGCCCCAAGGGGGCACCTCTTGCATGCCGTAACATTATATACATTTAACTGCAAACACGCAGTATAATTAACGTAAAGAACGACGCTTGTATAGGAGATATTCCGCGCAAGGCATTGGTTTCTGCGAGTATGTAGAAGAATTACGGCATTTGGAAGAGTGAGGCCCATGGTGTAATGGTTATCGCATCTGACCGGCAATCGGAAGATCCCGGGTTCGATTCCCGGGTGGTTACCTCATTTTTTCATTTGTTTCGTTCTCTCTCTCTCGTCTTGCGCGGAATATCTCCTATACAAGCGTCGTTCTTTACATTAATTATACTGCGTGTTTGCAGTTAAATGTATATATATATATATATATATATATATATTGTCAAGGTTTAGAAGGCATAGTAAAGTTGATGAATAGCTTTAGTACTCGTAATTGGACTGCCTGGGTTTTTTTAATTCTTTGACTGTGACTGGTCTACCAACATCCTCAAAGTGGCTCGAGACGGTGTTTATAACAAACACTTGCAAATCTCAGCAGTTTAGAGGTAATTTATGTAGTATTCTAAAGAATCTATTTATTGTAAAGGAAATTTAGGGTTCTTACAGAACCTTTTTTTGTAATTAGGCCACAGTTGCTTCCCATAAATATTAGTGCAGAAAGTACGAAAAAACGTGACTTTAAATTCGCTTGTATAGAATCTGAAGTTCCTTATTATCGTGTTTGCTTCAGCATTGAAGAACCCTTGATATTGTTTTCTTACGTTTGAGTGGTCACTCAAGGAACTGGTGATAATGTGAGTCAAATAAATTTCTGTACTTATTCTATTGGTTCACCTTTCATTTTGAAAATAATAATAACCGAATGATTTGAGCTTTTGAGATGGAAATACATAATTTTAGTTTCAGTAACAAAAATCATCAGTATCACGGTTCTGTGAATAAAATGCGTCAAGTTTTTACTTGATAATCCAAACCTTCAACCGAAGGACTTATTGACACTATATCATTGTTACTGATTAAATTATTTATCCCTTATAATATCTATACAGCATACTACTTCGTCCTCGTTAAATGAAGCCAATGAACCATCAACATACACATTAAAGGGCCGAGGAGAAAGCAAGGAGCCTTGTCTCACTCAGCTTGAAGATCCAAAACTCTCCGAAAACACTCCCGTCTAATTGTAAAAGCTCAGCAAATGTATTAAAATGTAAATGGATTGTAAATTATTTAATATATAAAATGGAACATTCTTGCCTTCTGATTTCCAAAATGAAATATTATGATTCACTCTATCATAAACCTTGCTTATATTGAAAAAAAAAAAAAAAACAGGTTTAAGCAGTTGAATTACTATCAGTGTATATACGAGTATATACAATTCCCCTCAATCGTTCAATACATAAATGAGAGAGGGATATCTTAAAGTCAAACTGATTAGGATATGTACATAAATAAATAATCATTTAGTCGACAGAGCCAAGGTTTTTTTCAAGTCCTGCTATATATATATATATATACACCGTAAAATGGGAGTAACTGGGCCCTCAAAGTTTAAGTTAAATTTCGCTATATAAAGTACAAATTTTTTCCATAAATTGTAGGTACCTAACATGGATATAGAAAAAAATAATGACGAAATGTACCTTAAATTTATTAGGGCACAGTTACCCCATTTTACGGTGTACTGTATATATATATATATATATATATATATATGTATATATATATATATGTATATATATATATATATATATATATATATATATATATATATATATATATACACAGGGTGCGGCATAAGTCGGTTTACCGAGAATAATGGAATCACCTTGTGAAGAATAATATTTATCATTTACTACAGAAATTATTCAGTGTCCTCCATCATGTTCAATACATACGTTGCATCTTTGAACCACTGAACAACAAATAGGGCAGCACAGTTCTTTGTTATTATTCAACGTCTCCAACTCTTGGCGTATCAGTCTTCATGTGATCGAAGTCCCGAGGTTTCTGGCTGTAGACTCTATCCTTGATTAGACCCCACATTGAATAATCACTGTGATGTGATTATTCAATGTGGGGGTATAATCAAAGATAGAGTCAACGGCCAGAAACCTCGGGACTTCGATCACACGAAAACTTTGATTCGCCAAGAGGTGGAGACGTTGAATAATAACAAAGAACTGTGCTGCCCTATTTGTTGTTCAGTGGTTCAAAGATGCAACGTATGTATTGAACATGATGGAGGACACTTTGAATAATTTCTGTAGTAAATGATAAATATTATTCTTCACAAAGTGATTCCATTATTCTCGGTAAACCGACTTATGCCGCACCCTGTATATACGAGGGGCGATGCGAAAGTAGGCCCCCTAATGTCTCTTATTTTATTTCTCACTAAATATAATTCCAATTCCAATGAAAATTACAGGGAATAGGCATACATACGTGGCAAATATAAAGTAAATATAGTAAATACAAAAAAAAAAAAAAAATATATATATATATATATATATATATATATATAAAGTAAATATAAACTAAAAAATAAGAGGCATTACTTCCGACCTCGTATATATATATATATTAAAAACGCAATAACCACATAAAAATTAAATAAAACTTGAAATTCACCAGTTAAAAGAATGAAACACTAAAAGCGGCAGATTTTACGGTTTTATTGTCTGAAATTTTGTGGATTTTAATAATTTTAATCATTTTTGCACTGTTGTTGTATTTTTAATATATACACCTTTGGTAACCTTTGGTTATATTAAATTTAACAAACATACGTTAGTATTGAACATCAGTAAACAATTTTTTTTTTTTTTTATGAATATATAATTTGAATTTTCTATTTACATACAAAATTGCGTTGAAATTTGGCAAAGATACGATAGAAAAATTGTAAAATAAATACATTGATAAGAAGTTATTTTATTTCCAAAAACAGAATAAAATTATATATATATATATGAATAGAAACGACATAAGTGTTAAGGAACGTTTCTGCACACGAGGAGGAGAGATAACGAATAATGAAAAATGAGGCGAACCGCCCAGGAATCGAACCCAGGGCCTTCCAATTGCCGGTCGGACGCTCTACCATTATGCTACGGACCTCACTCAATCACAAATCGAAATTCTCCCACATAGGGCAGAAACCAATGCCCTGAGAGGGCACCCTCGCAAATCGTGAATATGCGCATATAACTGCAATGACCGCGCAGTATATAAATGAATAGAAACGACATAAGTGTTAAGGAACGTTTCTGCACACGAGAAGGAGAGATAACGAATAATGAAAAATGAGGCGAACCGCCCAGGAATCGAACCCAGGGCCTTCCAATTGCCGGTCGGACGCTCTACCATTATGCTACGGACCTCACTCAATCACAAATCGAAATTCTCCCACATAGGGCAGAAACCAATGCCCTGAGAGGGCACCCTCGCAAATCGTGAATATGCGCATATAACTGCAATGACCACGCAGTATATAAATTAATAGAAACGACATAAGTATTAAGGAACGTCTCTATTCTCTATTCATTTATATACTGCGTGGTCATTGCAGTTATATGCGCATATTCACGATTTGCGAGGGTGCACTCTAAGGGCATTGGTTTCTGCCCTATGTGGGAGAATTTCGATTTGTGATTGAGTGAGGTCCGTAGCATAATGGTAGAGCGTCCGACCGGCAATTGGAAGGCCCTGGGTTCGATTCCTGGGCGATTCGCCTCATTTTTCATTATTCGTTATCTCTCCTCCTCGTGTGCAGAAACGTTCCTTAACACTTATGTCGTTTCTATTCATTTATATACTGCGCGGTCATTGCAGTTATATGCGCATATTCACGATTTGCGAGGGTGCCCTCTCAGGGCATTGGTTTCTGCCCTATGTGGGAGAATTTCGATTTGTGATTGAGTGAGGTCCGTAGCATAATGGTAGAGCGTCCGACCGGCAATTGGAAGGCCCTGGGTTCGATTCCTGGGCGGTTCGCCTCATTTTTCATTATTCGTTATCTCTCCTCCTCGTGTGCAGAAACGTTCCTTAACACTTATGTCGTTTCTATTCATTTATATACTGCGCGGTCATTGCAGTTATATATGCATATATATATATATATATGCAGGTTGTTTTCATTTATTTTATATTTACATTAATATTATTATTATTATCATTATTATTATTATTATATAAACATCAGTGGTTCTTAACCCCCTGGGTCGCGACTCAAAACTGGGTCGCCAAGCCATTTTGATTGCGTCATTAAATTGTCATTTATCATTTATTTACGTTGACTCTAATCGTAATTATTTTATTATCTATTACGAGTGAACTGCATGAAAGTATGGGTCGCCGAGCTAACCCCGCGACCAGAATTTGGGTCGCGGCCTAAAAAGGTTAAGAACCACTGCCTTACATCATACTTAGATGACACCATATATTAATTATAATTATATATATATATTATATATATATATATATATATATATTATAATCTGTATACAGAGAATATTTTATAACTGATCACCTCATCTGAAATAGAGTATAAACTGAAGAGAAATTTTATCAGTATTGAGCAATATTCGCGAAAATTGCAAATTTCAATATGAATATGTAAATTTCAATACTTAAATGTAATGCGAGCCTGGAATGTTTACTCTTATTACGAACATCAATTCTCTCTAGAATGAGAAAGCAAGCAAACGTTCTCTTTTACTTGCTTGAACTACTGTATATATATATATGATGAAAATAACCACGAAGGAAAAAGAAAAAACAGAATGGTGCTCAAGCGCCTTCGTCTAATGACATCCTCAGTGTTCCTGAGAATGTCATTAGACGAAAGCCGCTTGAGCACCATTCTGTGTTTCCTTTTTCCTTCGTGGTTATTTTCAGCATAAATATTATTCACGTGTTACTTTCGTGAAATAATTTTCATATATATATATATATATATATATATATATATTTACAGTTTAATATTTATTATTATTTACATACAAACACGTACATACACTTACATTAAAAAACATGAAAAATTAACTTAATAATTCTTGGATGATTCTAATTCCTTAACTGTGGAAAGATTCTGTATTTTCCGAGCCAATATCTGAAAAAAAATGAAAAATAACTGATTAAAATTGAACAATTAATTATCTTTTTGTTAATTACTTTTTTTGTATATGTGGAAAAAGTTTTGCAGAGAAATAAATTCGTGTTAAAATTTCAAAATATCATCCTGTTTATATAAATTAACGTATTAATCCTTTAAAAGATATTATTCTAGTCGTATAAATTAGAGTTTTAATCCGTTATTTTTTTTAATATTTGTATAAATTGCCTCAATGCCCAGTAGATTGTGTGGCATCCTTTCGATAAGCCTAACTACACTCGCCACAGATGCGACATCTATAATCTGCAACAGAGACTCCTAAATTCTAAATGTTCTTTTTGGTTAATATAAATCGCATAAAGGAGTAATTGTAAAACCAAAATTATATAAATTCTTTTGCTAATATTATTATTATTAAGCTAGGACTTTGCAACTTTAAGAATCTTTTGTAAACGTGGCACCACGGGAGTTTCTCTAGGGCAAAGTGCAAACACTTTGAGAAGGGCAGTCGAACGAACCCTCACCCCTCTGGACAGTGCGTGCCTCGCGTTAATAACTCTCTAAGCGAGTGTAGTGTTGATGATTTGATTTTCTAATTACTCTACATTGTGAAAGAGATCAAGAGATCACTCTCATACTTTATCCTTCCACGTGAGATTTATAAACGTTCCATTCTCTCAACAGACTGAGGGAGGGGACGCCATTGACCGAAGGATAACAATATCGTAACTCGTAGTCAGATTAAGTAAGTTTGAAAAGAACCGCCTTGGACGTGAGCAGTATAAACTTCCTTGTCGGTGCAAGGAAGCGACATACTGAGAATACCTTAAACATAGGAGAAAGTGTAACGAAGGATAACAACATCTTTTCGACATATATTTTTGTAATAATTACTGGATTTTTTCTATATAAGTCTACTGTAGAGGTGTATTATTTCGATTTTGAGGGGAAATATGTCCTTCAACTGTAGATTTTTTTTTCTTTTTAGAGTACATCTTGGAGGAAATGGAAATTCTTTAAGACAAACATATTTTGGAATGGAATTGAAGGAAGAGTTCAGAAAATGTCTGACTGCAACTCGGAAGTATATTTGCAGAAATTTTAACGGGAGGTAAAAACTGCCAAAACTTTAAATGAAAGCGTCCTTGAATGATATACCAACTTAATTAAATAAATAAAATAATAATTATAATAAAAAAATAAATAATTTAAACAAAATATTTGTTTGAATTTTGGATCACCAAAAAAAAACTGCGTTCATAATGATGAGTAGCATTTTGGTTAAAATTGAAGAAAATAAATTATTGGTAC
Source organism: Bathynomus jamesi (assembly GCA_023014485.1). Classification (NCBI taxonomy): domain Eukaryota; kingdom Metazoa; phylum Arthropoda; class Malacostraca; order Isopoda; family Cirolanidae; genus Bathynomus; species Bathynomus jamesi. The sequence goes on from JAJOZX010000786.1 coordinate 359,675, forward strand.
TTACGTATTAACGGGGGGGCCACCACATATTGATGATTGGTTAGGTTAAGTTGTAATATTTTCGTTAGTTGAAAAACAAATGTTGTTTCTAATGTGTAACATGTATTAATCATTGTAAATATTTGGGATCACCTGAAGATCAGGGCCCCTAGCTTCGTTAGTTAGCCTTATAAGACTAACTAACGAAAATATCACGACTCAACCTAACCAATCGTTAGGTCAACTGTATGCCCTTGACGATTGGTTAGGTTAAGTCGTGATATTTTCGTTAGTTAGCCTTATAAGGCTAACTAACGAAGGCTGGGGCCCCTGATCTTCAGGTGATCCAATATTTGAAATATAAATCATTGTAAATATTTTAAAAAATATTGCTATTTAAAAAATATGATGTATTAGAAATTTTCAACTATCGAAAATATTACAACTTAACCTAACCAATCATCAATATGTGGTGGCCCCCCGTTAATACGTAAGTACCAAATTATTTTACTTAAAACCAAATTTGGTTAGGTGAAATTCGCTTTAGATCATATTTACTGGGAATTAATCATTTTCAAGTCAAGTCCAATTCCGAGTAAATATAATTTTGTGTCTAAAGTAAACTAAATTTATTTTTAAGTAACTTTATTTATTTGGTTTCGTTTCAACAAAATTTGGGCTGATCATTTTTTAACAGAGTTATTTTGTTAGTCAAAAAGGATCTTTTAAACTATAACTCCCCAGCTTCAGAGAGGGGGGACATAGTTTAAAAGGTCAATATTAGGGGGGAGATAATTTGACAGGTTTTACTTATCTTATTTACATAATAGAATTTTTAAGATATGTATATAAGATATATATCTTGAAAATTCTATTATATTCTATCATATTTCCGGTTTATAGAGAACCATTATTTACATAGGATAAAATTTGAATGCCCGGATAGGTCAACTGTACGCCCTTGACGATTGGTTAGGTTTAGTCCTGATATTTTCGTTAGTTTTAACGAAACTATCACGAATAAACCTAACCAATCGACACGGACGTACAGTTGACCTAACCGGGCATTCAATTAACCTAACCGGGTATTCAGTTGACCTAACCGGGCATTCAATTAACCTAACTGGGCATTCAGTTATTTTTGCGGATCTTTTCGGTTTTAGGTCCAGCATTGGATTTTTTTCGTATTTTTGGTATATATGTAGATTTTTACGCTGATTCCATTTCCGCAATTTCAGGAACACTGAAATAAATAAAAAGTTCGAGACTATATGTATATAAGGCCACAAAAAAAATGATAATAAATACAAATTGTGGGAGGAGCATACAAATTTGTAAGAAAAACTACCAGGTTTGGCACTTTGCCCTTCTTCTAAATCCGTTCTGAACGAATTCAAAACAACAGGATCACGTGAAAAAAGACCCTGGCTCATGTTAAAATTATTTATAAGTTGAATAATAGCAGACTCAAGAATATTTCTATTAACAATGTTGCTAGAGTGAAACAAAATTGAAGCATTATTCCAATCAATACAGATAACTCTGACAAATAGACAAATAGGGCACTGGACGACTGTCCCGTTCTAACGGAATGTTGATGCTGTTTTACACGCGTGTGCAAATCCTTTCCCGTCTGACCACTGTAAAAGGAATCACATTGTTTACAACCAATTTTATAGATAATGCCTGAATTATTGGTACGGCTATTTTTTACTATGATATTTTTCACACTATTGTTATATGAAAATACTACATTAATATTCAAAAGGTTAAGTACATTAACAATGCCTAAATAGCCTGGGAAAAATGGAAGTATTAAAATATTCTTTGACAAAGTGCGAGGGTTATTATTCACGTGATAGAAGGTTCGTTTTGCCTTGTTAAGACAAGATTCCATAAACGCAGGTGGGTAGCACAGATCACTTCCAATACCGTTGATTTTTTCTAATTCGGCATCCATGTATTCCGGACTGGCGATCCTAAGAGCGCGGAGAAACATTGAAGAAAATATGGCCTTCTTAATGGGGGTGTCATGTCTGGAGTAAAAGTGTACGTAGGACAAATTGTTTGTTTTTTCCGATAAATACTAAATTTAAAACCTGGGCTTTCCCTATGTACACGCACATCCAAAAACGGGATTGAGTTGTTTTGTTCCACTTCTAAAGTAAACTTAATGGAGGGGACTTGATCATTTAACTGAAGGAGGAAGTCATCCAGGTCACGCTTCATGGGCCAGATACACAAAATATCGTCGATATACTGCAACCGTGGGATGCCAACCCCCAGGATTCTCGGAATGTAAGTAATTTCGAAAAACTCCATATAAATATTGGAGAGGAGGGGCGACAAGGGATTACCCATGGTCATCCCAAAAACCTGTTGATAATACTCGCTATTGAAAGTGAATTTACAGTCTTTGATGCAAAGTTTAACGAGTTCCAAAACGTGGCAGGTCATACTTATGTAATTCTCGGGAGAGAAAGTCAAGCATATCGTCAATCGGCACTTTTGTAAACAATGGACAAACGTCAAAACTGCTCAACCTATCGTTGGTTTCAATGCGTACATTATTCAATTTTTCAGTAAGATCCATGGAATTTTTTACATGTGAATCAGAGATAGTTCCGAGAATGGGGGACAAGACTTTGACAAGCCATTTGGAGAGTTTGTAGGTAATAAAGCCAACAGAGCTAATAATAGGGCGCATAGTATGGTATGTCTTTTTTTATTGTTAAAAAACCTTCTGCTTTACAAATTTGTTATAGTCTTGCTCGTTTTGAAAAACAGTGTAATCTTCCTCAGTCTTTGGTTAACATAGTTAAAGGCCTTGTCTATAGTGCTGCGAATAGTACTTACGAAGTAAACTTTCCTAAACGTTTTCGCAAAGGCCTCTTACAATTAAAAAAAGATGGTGAGCTCCATATTACTAAAGCAGACAAGGCTAACACCATAGTTATTATGGACAAAGTGGAATACATTAGAAAAATGATCGAGCTTCTCCACGACCCCGCCACATACAGAAAGCTTAGGAACAACCCGCAATTCTATGCGCCCTATTATTAGCTCTGTGGGTTCATTACCTATAAACTCTCCAAATGGCTTGTCAAAGTCTTGTCCTCCATCCTCGGAACTATCTCTGATTCACATGTAAAAAATTCCATGGATCTTACTGAAAAACTGAATAATATACGCAGTGAAACCAACGATAGATTGATCAGTTTTGACGTTTGTTCATTACTTACAAAAGTGCCGATTGACGATATGCTTGACTTTCTCTCCCGAGAATTACATAAGTATGACCTGCCACTACCTGCACACATCGTTTTGGAACTCGTTAAACTTTGCATCAAAGACTGTAAATTCACTTTCAATAGCGAATATTATCAACAGGTTTTTGGGATGGCCATGGGTAATCCCTTGTCGCCCCTCCTCTCTAATATTTATATGGATTTTTTCGAAATTACTTACATTCCGAGAATCCTGGGGGTTGGCAACTTGGCATCCCATGGTTGCGGTACATCGACGATATTTTGTGTATCTAGCCCATGAAGCGTGACCTGGATGACTTCCTCCTTCAGTTAAATGATCAAGTCCACTCCATTAAGTTCACTTTAGAAGTGGAACAAAACAACTCAATCTCGTTTCCCTATGTGCGTGTACATAGGGAAAGCCCAGGTTTTAAGTTTAGTATTTATCGGAAAAAACAAACAATTTGTCCTACGTACACTTTCACTCCGGACATGACACCCCCATTAAGAAGGCCATATTTTCTTCAATGTTTCTCCGCGCTCTTAGGATCGCCAGTCCTGAATACATGGATGCCGAATTAGAAAAAATCAACGGTATTGGAAATGATCTGTGCTACCCACCTGCGTTTATGGATTCTTGTCTTAACAAGGCAAAACGAACCTTCTATCGCGTGAATAATAACCCTCGCACTTTGTCAACGAATATTTTAATACTTCCATTTTTCCCAGGCTTTTTAGGCATTGCTAATGTACTTAACCTTTTGAATATTAATGTAGTATTTTCATATAACAATAGTGTGAAAAATATCATAGTAAAAAATAGCCGTACCAATAATTCAGGCATTATCTATAAAATTGGTTGTAAACAATGTGATTCCTTTTACATTGGTCAGACGGGAAAGGATTTGCACACGCGTGTAAAAAAGCATCAATATTTCGTTAGAACGGGACAGTCGTCCAGTGCCCTATTTGTCTATTTGTCAGAGTTATCTGTATTGATTGGAATAATGCTTCAATTTTGTTTCACTCTAGCAACATTGTTAATAGAAATATTCTTAAGTCTTACAAATAATTTTAATATGAGCCAGGGTCTTTTTTCACTTGATCCTGTTGTTTTGAATTCGTTCAGAACGGATTTAGACAAGAAGGGCAAAGTGCTAAAATTGGTAGTTTTTCCTTACAAATTTGTATGCTCTTCCCACAATTTTTGTTATTTATTATTTTTTTTTGTGACCTGTATATAGTCTCGAACTTTTTATTTACTTCAGTGTTCCTGAGGATGTCATTAGACGAAAGCGCTTGGACACCATTCTGTTTCCTTTCCTTCGTGGTTCTTTTCATCATAAATATTTTTCACCTGTTACTTTCGTGAAATAATTTTCATACATACAATATATATATGCACGGTTAGGTTAATTGAATGCTCGGTTAGGTCAACTGAATGCCCGGTTAGGTTAATTGAATGCCAGGTTAGGTCAACTAAATACACGGTTAGGTTCATTGAATGCCCTGTTAAGTGAACTGTACGCTCTTGACGATTGGCTAGGTTTATTCGTGATATTTTCGTTAAAACTAACGAAAATATCACGACTAAACCTAACCAATCGTCAAGGGCGTACAGATGACCTAACCGGGCATTCAAATTTTATGGTTGTCTATTTATTATATGCTTGCAATAAATAATAAATTTGTTGTTATTGTTTTCTTATCTTATTTTGGTTAATTTGCAGAGTTTAAACTTTAGGGGGAATATACAGGGCGTCCCAAAAAAATGTATACACACTTTAACAGCTGATAGCTCAATTGATGTTTCTTTCTTTCCAAGTTAAACCCATTAGAATTAATAATGGCAGTCAGACTAAGCTTTGAACAAAGGAAATTCATTCTAAAATGCTACTGGAAGTGTGAAAACGCAGTTGAAGTGCAAAGACAGTTTAGGAGGGAGTTTCAAACAGATCCACCAACGCGACTTACCATCACTCGAATTAGAGATAAGTTTGAAGCCGATGGAACTGTTCAGAATGTCCACAAGAAGCGTTCCGGAAGACCACGGACATCGACAAGCCCACAAAGCAAGAAAGAGTACTGGAAACGTATCACCAAAGTCCAAGAAAATCTGTGCGGCAAGCGAGTCGTGAGGTAGGAATTTCAGAATCGTCTGTCCAACGCATTTTGAAGCGCTGTCAATGGAAAAGTTACATTCCAAGATTAGTCCATGCTATTAATGAAGATGATCCGGACCGAAGAGTGGAGTATTGCGAGTGGTACTTGGCACGATGTGGATGTGGATTGGACGAAGGGGTTTCGTAGAATACCCTCCGCGTTCACCAGACCTCACACCACTAGACTTTTTTTATGGGGATACTTAAAAGACAAGTCTACGCTATAAAACCTGCAACAGTCGCTGAATTGAGAGCAGCCATTGAACGAGAATGCACACAAATACCAAACGAAATGTTTCGTGATGTTTGCGATTCCATTGCTTCGCGTTATCAGCAGTGCCTGGACCAGAACGGACGTCAGTTTGAAAACAGGCGTTGACAAAACAATTAAATAATGTCTGTAGATTCTATTACATTTTGAAAATGAAATGTATTTTAATAAACACTGCCTTTATAAGTATTTAAAGTGTGTATACATTTTTTTGGGACGCCCTGTAGTTGAAAAGATCAACATTGGGGTGATGATTGTTGAAAAGAGTATGTTGGCGGGGGAATAGTTTAAAAGATCCGTCAAAAATCCAGTTACAGTCTTTGTTTAAATTAAAAAGAATATTTTTAATGTAAGTACGCCAATACTGAAGACCATATTGCAGTATATGTGTTCCGAAGAACGATGTAATTCCTTCTGTAAAGGTTGTAAAGTTTAGGAAAGAGTTCGCCTAAAAATATACAATTTTCAAAAGTAATTTCCTGTTTTGAGGAAAATAAAATTTCTCAAACAAAACCCAAAGGTTACTAATTAGTAATTTGGCGGTTTTCAATTTTTTTAACTTATTCCGAAACTGTACGAAGATAAACATCTTCCAGTGAAAAATGATTTAACAGAATCACAGACTTAATTTGAGAAATGACTATCAGATATCCCCAAACGGTAGGATCCGAACCACGGGTCGCTACATCATCTGGACGAGGACGGCCCCTCATCGAACTATCATCAAATCCAGTATCGTTTAACCTCGCTCATCGACGGGAAGCGGTGTTATACAACATTGGCAACGACCTATCCCTCCCCAAACGATGAGTGTATTTCGGAAAACTGTTCTTTAAAAACCAAAACAATTTTGAGACCTCTTTTGGGATACCTAAATTTTTTATGTAGTTAAAGGACCAAAAATCAAGGTGAAATGCATTCATGATATTTGGGGTTGCTTAACCTTTCCCACAGCAATAAAGGTCATGTGATGACGGAGGTGACCTATTACTTTACGTAAAATCCATCATCTGAATGCGGAAGACAGTCATCCAGCCAACCACAGATCAGATCCAATGTCGCGTAATCTTTTTAATCTAATTCAGATAGCAGTGTTTGTTAGCATATCATTGTACTCTATTCCTTCAGATCTAAAATTAGCTAAATATGAAACTAAAATTTGAAAGAGATGTTCTGCTTTTAATTTTTAACTCTTTTAATAAGCTTCATTGTTAATACAATTAAATATTATTTTCTTGACAATGTCTGAAGCGTTTGGCGAAACGTTAGAATATATTTTTTCCGACATGAAAACAATTCTGAATCTTATTCAAATTCAGTTGATTCTTAGTAAAGCTTAAAATTAAGAATTATAGATAAGAAATCAGAAAAACCTTTTCGACATTGTCTCAAATTAGAAGCTCATGACTTTAATATTTCTGTATACAGGGTGTTCCATAAGTCCGGTCTCGTAATAAAATTTATTTTAAATTAAATTCACAAAAGTAATAAATTGGAACAAAATAAATGTTCAAATTGATGTTTTGACCTTTTTTTTTCGTTGCGGGTAGAATAACACAATGGCTAATATGGAAGGTCTTCGCCTTTTCTTCAGGAGTGTAACTTGCTCCTATATTAGCCATTGCTAATTTAACATTTGTTTTACTTCTAATGTATTATTTTTGTAAATTTAATTTAAAATAAATTTTCCTGAGAGACCGGACTTATGGAACACTCTGTATATTCACTTATTTACTTTACGGGAAGAGGTATTAAGCGAAGTAACGACACTGAGTTCAGAGGTTCGAATCCCGATGGTGCTGGTAATAATAATAATAATAATAATCATAATAAGACGGGGGTTAAAACAATGGGATGCATTCGTTGGCCTGAGCGCTGTGCCATTTTCTGGCCCTTCTGATTAATTATGAGAAATATTTTGAATATGTAAAAGCCATGTTGTCTTGAATTTACTTTTTAATACATAATTTTACCTCGAACTTTGGCTGTAAAATCCAGTTATGGTCAGATTTCAATATTTTTTTCACACCCGACAACTAAGAAGTTTCCTAAACGGTGAGCGGATTTCAAAGAAAACTAATGAAAATTACGGATTTACTGAACCTTTCTTTATAATACCACTGGAAATTCCCCATTTACACTATTACTGCATTATCGGGTCGGCAAAAAAAAAGGGAGACTTTTTAAATCCTTCATATCTCGGCAAATACGGTACATAGAACCATAAAATTTTAGTATGGTACTAGGTAATTTTATGGTTTGTATGCCATGTTTTAGCATCTCCTGTTTTATCGATTTTCTTGAGAAGCTTGTCCAAACCTCTCGCAGTTGGCTTACGTTAATTAAAATCGCTTTAATTATCGCAAGATTTTTCTGGAATATTCACCATAAATTCAATTTCTCAGCTAAAATGCTAAAAGATGGCATACAAACCGCAAAATTACCTAAAATTTCATGGTTCTATATACCATATTTGCCGAGATATGAAGGATTTAAAAGGGCTCCCTTTTTTTTTTCCGACCCGATAATGCAGTAATAGTGTAAATGGAGAATTTCCAGTGGTATAAAGAAATGTTCAATAAATCCGTAATTTTCATTAGTTTTCTTTGAAATCCGCTCACCGTATAGGAAATTTACTTAGTCGTGGGGTTTGAAAAAAATATTGAAATCTGACTACAACTTTAGATTTTACAGCCAAAGTTCGAGGTCTCCCTTTTTTTTTTGCCCACCCGATATATACTGTATGTACGTGTGTATGTGTGTGTGTGTATATATATATATATATATATATATATATATATATATATACACGTTCATAAGTATGTTTTAATAAATATTAATTAAATTTTTCTTCCCTCGTCGCTTTTAAGCGATGTTGTTGAATTTTCTCGGGAACGATATTTTGCTACCATATTTTCCGATGCTGAATAAAAAACAAAATTTACCGGATATTAGTCATAAAGCCGGAAGACTTGTGGCATATATATATATACACACACAACCACACACACGGTATATGTATATATATATATATATATATATATATATATATATATATATATGCGCCTCGGTGGTGTAGCGGTTAGCATCGGTGACTACGAATCCATCGAACCAGGTTCATCTCCCTTCGTTGACAGGCGGCGCGCAGCTCACCCAGTTCTTCCGTTGGTTGTAAATGAATGCTTACCATAAAAGTCGTCCAAATGAAGCGGGCTGCTGTACTGAAGTCGAACACAAGTCGATCCTGAACTTTTGTTTAAAACCCAAGTGAAATGTAGTGGTTAGCGTCGCTGACTATGAATCCATTGGCCCCGGGATCGAAACTAGGCGACGGCAAGCGGCGCGCAACAAAACCCAGCTGTTCATCCTTCCACACAACAAAGAAAGTGGTTGGTAAATGGGTACTCTGGGTAGCTTAGTGGTTAAGACGCTGGGTGGTTCGGGTTCCACGTTAAACTGGGTCTGAAGTGGAGTGAAAAGCTTGACCCTCGTCAGAATGAACAATTCGGGAGGAAGCAAACCAAATGTTTCCAAATGGAATATTATACCCCAAATGGACAGGAAATTCAGAGAAATTCCAGAGCAAAAGATTTATGGGTTGTAATGACAGATGATGCGAAATTTGAAACACAAAATAAGATAGCAGTAAACAGAGCAAAGAGAATAACGGGTCAGATATTGAGAACTTTTAAACGAAGGGATAGGAATGTAATGATTCCTCTACTGAAAACCCTGATAATACCCAAATTAGAATACTGCTCGGTCCTAAATTCCCCATATAAAAAAGAAGACATTAGACAGCTGGAGGGGATCCAAAGAAGCTTCACAGCCAAGATCAATGGGTGCAAAGAACTAAATTACTGGGAAAGGTTACGAGAACTAGACCTATATTCACTGGAAAGGAGAAGACAGAGATACACCATTATTTACACTTGGAAAATAATGGAGAAACTAGTCCCTAATCTTACTCTGAATCCCATAACTCCCCAAACAACGATGGAAAGTAGAAGCGGTAGACTGTGTCGTATTCCCAAATTGAAGGCGAGACAGGGAACATCCTTAACCCTGAAAGAAAATAGTTTTGTAGTGAGAGGACCAAAACTGTTTAATCAGTTGCCCAAAGACCTAGAAACACGAAGGGAGTTGCAGTGGAAATCTTCAAAGAAGACTAGACGCCTGGCTCAGAACAATCCCCGATGAGCCGGGCGTACCTGGCTATGTGAGGTGGAGAGCGCAAGAATCCAACTCACTACTTCACCAGGCCAACTCGAGAGGAGGGGCGACAAGCTTGACCTTCGCGAAATGAGAAATCATCACGCGGAACCTTTGTAAGGTTGTAAGGTAAGGTTATATATATGTAGCGGATCGACAAGAAATAGACCAACAAATCGACAGACATACTTTCTTTCCACGCTACCATAAAACAGTTTGGAACACACGTGGGCTAACAAACAATGGAAAGTCTGTTCCTTCCCAAGGCGCGAAAGTAAGTTTTTATCAACCCAAGGACGCGCTTACAAGGCGTCTTAATATAATTGGCGTGAAGTTCTACGTCACAGGAATTGCGAATAAAAGAAAGCATCCACGCTCACTCTCTCTCACTCGTTGTTGGCGCTTCCATTTCGTTCGACTACTCGGTACGATACCACCTCTTCAACCGCCTACCGGCTTCGGCCGGAGGCTAGGCCCGCTACTTTCTTCAAGGCCTACAATTTATCATCAAGTAAGATCTACAAACCGCCTGCAGAAGCAATATTTCGAGGCCCAACCGGAATCACTTCGGGCCTGCGGTTTGCCGGGTCGGCCTTCAAGTTTCTCCACATTCCTCGAGATATATTCCTGCAAGATCATAAGGCCAGCCTGCACCTCGAGAAGTAACATCACCTCAGGCTTACGAACTAAGCCTACATTCATCATCTCAAGAGGCTTAACGGACAACGACAACTAGAATCTGCGTAATAGGTTCGTTTTCAACCCGCCTTCAACAAAGTTTACGTCACCATAAGATAAGTACCCCCTATCCTAAGTACTCTTGTGAAGCCTACATTAGCCTACCGCCGAACGGTAGGCTATACTCCCAAAGTGTGTAATCACGCGTCCATTGACTCCCGTTAATAACGCAGTAGGCTTGTCATCCAATTCAAGTGTCATTTTTATACCGTTATTCCGCGTATCATCCGTCATTATGTTCAAGTCATATATTTGTGTGTTTAACTAAATATTCGCTTGACGTAATCATTTAACATCACATAATGTGCTTATATATAAATGATATTTGTGCAAGCATTTCAATCCATTATTATTAGGCCACATCATTATTCTATGTGCATCCATGCAATCATTTAGCCTACTTAATCAGTGTCATGTTTTCCATTCAATGTACCAGACGCACGTGCATTCTTTATATCATTAACTAGGCCCATTCAATGTTCCATATCGCATGCCATTTACATACCATTAATGAGTACATTATTACTTGTCAATTAAGCTATTAACATTTCATTTTATTAGCTAAGTCCATGTCATAAGCATAACGTAAAACTACCAATTAATTACTGTCAATTCTTTGTTATATCACTGTGAATAAAATAACGGATTTATTTTCATAATAAACTACAAAACCCATAAGGTGTCTTTTATAACCTTAACATTAATTTGCTTGAGCGTAAATCAAGCTGGTGACCCTCGCTGCCATTTCGGTCACTTCCAATAGTATGGTGGATCTACTCAAATAGCCTTTCATTAATAAGTAATCAGTCAGTCATTGCCTTAATCAATCGTTGCATACAATTAAATCATCACCACCTTAAACGGCTAAAACTAGGTCCACTATAAATTGGTGTAACCCCGGAGTGATTCGAACTTATTTTACGTTATTTATTCACAGTGATCCTTGTGCTTAGCTATTATTGACCATTTCATTTTTTGTAGCCACATTAAATAATTTCTATGTAAATACGGTATTCATAAATTCAATGTGATTTTCTGCAGCCATATCAAATAATTTCTATGTACGTACGGTATTCATAAATTCAGTGAAATTAAATAGGCCTACTTGCAAACAGTGATATTCGTTCTGCGCGGTACTTTAATGTCTTACTGCCTCGCGGTCATGTGCCGCGGCACAATCATCGCACCTTTTCAAATTCCCGAGTGCGTCCCCGTGAGTCGAGTCTCACTGCCTCTTGACGGCAGGGGCGCGGCGACCCCTTGGAGAAGCCACCACTGGCATTGGGTCCTGTTCCGTCGTCAAACGGATCGTGGAGGGACTCACGAAATTCACCACCTAACGCCTCAGGACAACACTCACCCCCCACCCACCCCCAGCGCTGCAGTCAGTCCCGAATTCGTTTCAAACGGCGCATTCTTTCGTCACCACCTCGTCCAAAATATTCAACGGTCCCGTCTCGGCCGTTGTACGGTAAATCATTTGGCGATAAATCTGGTGACGCCTCATTGCACCAGCGAATTTTTTTCCGCAAGCACGAGGGTTACCTTTCCCCATCCCTACGGGAAGGCCTAAAAGAAAACATTCTCCCAATCAACGAGCAGAGCGCACACATGCATCCACGCAAAACAGACACTTCAGGCACAGGGGTGGCGATCCCCTGCCTTCACTTCCTGCTGCTCGTGGACTCGAACGACGTTTCTTTTTCTCCCTTCGGCAGGAGCGACCTCGACGACAACATTCACACGACGAGTTACGGGCACAGCATTCGAACTCAGACAGTTCCTCGGCCCCTCTCGTTTCCTTCGTCCACTCTTCATTGCTCCACATTCCTGCCGAAGTCCAACCCCTGCGGCAGGAGCGACCTCAACGAGAACAACCACGCGACGAGTTACGGGCACAGCATTCGAACTCCAACACAGTCCCCCCGCCCCTCTCGTTTCCTCCGTTTCGCTCCTCACTGTCCCCCATTCCTGCCGTACCCCACCCCCACCCCCCTGCGGAACCCCCACCCCATACAACAGCGCCTCCTCTTCGAGCATCTCCCCGTTCCGAGACGACCCTTCACTCCTTCCTGCGTCAGGAATTCCACGACATACCAGGCCAAGCGTCAAATCTCGGAGTGGCCTCATCAGGTCTCCCAACAGAATGGTATTTTCTTAGTATCGTTCCTTCGTCTCTGAGAGGGAACTACTTGTAGCGGTCGACAAGAAATAGACCAACAAATCGACAGACATACTTTCTTTCCACGCTACCATAAAACAGTTTGGAACACACGTGGGCTAACAAACAATGGAAAGTCTGTTTCCTTCCCAAGGCGCGAAAGTAAGTTTTTATCAACCCAAGGACGCGCTTACAAGGCGTCTTAATATAATTGGCGTGAAGTTCTACGTCACAGGAATTGCGTATAAAAGAAAGCATCCACGCTCACTCTCTCTCACTTCGTTGGCGCTTCCATTTCGTTCGACTACTCGGTACGATACCACCTCTTCAACCGCCTACCTACCGGCTTCGGCCGGAGGCTAGGCCCGCTACTTTCTTCAAGGACTACAATTTATCATCAAGTAAGATCTACAAACCGCCTGCAGAAGCAATATTTCGAGGCCCAACCGGAATCACTTCGGGCCTGCGGTTTGCCGGGTCGGCCTTCAAGTTTCTCCACATTCCTCGAGATATATTCCTGCAAGATCATAAGGCCAGCCTGCACCTCGAGTAGTAACATCACCTCAGGCTTACGAACTAAGCCTACATTCATCATCTCAAGAGGCTTAACGGACAACGACAACTAGAATCTGCGTAATAGGTTCGTTTTCAACCCGCCTTCAACAAAGTTTACGTCACCATAAGATAAGTACCCCCTATCCTAAGTACACTTGTGAAGCCTACATTAGCCTACCGCCGAACGGTAGGCTATACTCCCAAAGTGTGTAATCACGCGTCCATTGACTCCCGTTAATAACGCAGTAGGCTGTCATCCAATTCAAGTGTCATTTTTATACCGTTATTCCGCGTATCATCCGTCATTATGTTCAAGTCATATATTTGTGTGTTTAACTAAATATTCGCTTGACGTAATCATTTAACATCACATAATGTGCTTATATATAAATGATATTTGTGCAAGCATTTCAATCCATTATTATTAGGCCACATCAATTATTCTATGTGCATCATCCATGCAATCATTTAGCCTACTTAATCAGTGTCATGTTTCCATTCAATGTACCAGACGCACGTGCATTCTTTATATCATTAACTAGGCCCATTCAATGTTCCATATCGCATGCCATTACATACCATTAATGAGTACATTATTACTTGTCAATTAAGCTATTAACATTTCATTTATTAGCTAAGTCCATGTCATAAGCATAACGTAAAACTACCAATTAATTACTGTCAATTCTTTGTTATATCACTGTGAATAAAATAACGGATTTATTTTCATAATAAACTACAAAACCCATAAGGTGTCTTTTATAACCTTAACATTAATTTGCTTGAGCGTAAATCAAGCTGGTGACCCTCGCTGCCATTTCGGTCACTTCCAATAGTATGGTGGATCTACTCAAATAGCCTTTCATTAATAAGTAATCAGTCAGTCATTGCCTTAATCAATCGTTGCATACAATTAAATCATCACCACCTTAAACGGCTAAAACTAGGTCCACTATAAATTGGTGTAACCCCGGAGTGATTCGAACTTATTTTACGTTATTTATTCACAGTGATCCTTGTGCTTAGCTATTATTGACCATTTCATTTTTTTGTAGCCACATTAAATAATTTCTATGTAAATACGGTATTCATAAATTCAATGTGATTTTCTGCAGCCATATCAAATAATTTCTATGTACGTACGGTATTCATAAATTCAGTGAAATTAAATAGGCCTACTTGCAAACAGTGATATTCGTTCCGCGCGGTACTTTAATGTCTTACTGCCGCGGTCATGTGCCGCGGCACAATCATCGCACCTTTTCAAATTCCCGAGTGCGTCCCCGTGAGTCGAGTCTCACTGCCTCCTGACGGCAGGGGCGCGGCGACCCCTTGGAGAAGCCACCACTGGCATTGGGTCCTGTTCCGTCGTCAAACGGATCGTGGAGGGACTCACGAAATTCACCACTAACGCCTCAGACAATACTCACCCCCCCCCACCCCCAGCGCTGCAGTCAGTCCCGAATTCGTTTCAAACGGCGCATTCTTTCGTCACCACCTCGTCCAAAATATTCAACGGTCCCGTCTCGGCCGTTGTACGGTAAATCATTTGGCGATAAATCTGGTGACGCGCCTCATTGCACCAGCGAATTTTTTTTCCGCAAGCACGAGGGTTACCTTTCCCCATCCCTACGGGAAGGCCTAAAAAGAAAACATTCTCCCAATCAACGAGCAGAGCGCACACATGCATCCACGCAAAACAGACACTTCAGGCACAGGGGTGGCGATCCCCTGCCTTCACTTCCTGCTGCTCGTGGACTCGAACGACGTTTCTTTTTCTCCCTTCGGCAGGAGCGACCTCGACGACAACATTCACACGACGAGTTACGGGCACAGCATTCGAACTCAGACAGTTCCTCGGCCCCTCTCGTTTCCTTCGTCCACTCTTCATTGCTCCACATTCCTGCCGAAGTCCAACCCCTGCGGCAGGAGCGACCTCAACGAGAACAACCACGCGACGAGTTACGGGCACAGCATTCGAACTCCAACACAGTCCCCCCGCCCCTCTCGTTTCCTCCGTTCGCTCCTCACTGTCCCCCATTCCTGCCGTACCCCACCCCCACCCCCTGCGGAACCCCCACCCCATACAAACAGCGCCTCCTCTTCCGAGCATCTCCCCGTTCCGAGACGACCCTTCACTCCTTCCTGCGTCAGGAATTCCACGACATACCAGGCCAAGCGTCAATCTCGGAGTGGCCTCATCAGGTCTCCCAACAGAATGGTATTTCTTCTTAGTATCGTTCCTTCGTCTCTGAGAGGGAACTACTTGTAGCGGATCGACAGAAATAGACCAACAAATCGACAGACATACTTTCTTTCCACGCTACCATAAAACAGTTTGGAACACACGTGGGCTAACAAACAATGGAAAGTCTGTTCCTTCCCAAGGCGCGAAGTAAGTTTTATCAACCCAAGGACGCGCTTACAAGGCGTCTTAATATAATTGGCGTGAAGTTCTACGTCACAGGAATTGCGTATAAAAGAAAGCATCCACGCTCACTCTCTCTCACTTCGTTGGCGCTTCCATTTCGTTCGACTACTCGGTACGATACCACCTCTTCAACCGCCTACCGGCTTCGGCCGGAGGCTAGGCCCTACTTTTCTTCAAGGCCTACAATTTATCATCAAGTAAGATCTACAAACCGCCTGCAGAAGCAATTATTTCGAGGCCCAACCGGAATCACTTCGCGGCCTGCGGTTTGCCGGGTCGGCCTTCAAGTTTCTCCACATTCCTCGAGATATATTCCTGCAAGATCATAAGGCCAGCCTGCACCTCGAGAAGTAACATCACCTCAGGCTTACGAACTAAGCCTACATTCATCATCTCAAGAGGCTTAACGGACAACGACAACTAGAATCTGCGTAATAGGTTCGTTTTCAACCCGCCTTCAACAAAGTTTACGTCACCATAAGATAAGTACCCCCTATCCTAAGTACTCTTGTGAAGCCTACATTAGCCTAACCGCCGAACGGTAGGCTATACTCCCAAAGTGTGTAATCACGCGTCCATTGACTCCCGTTAATAACGCAGTAGGCCTGTCATCCAATTCAAGTGTCTTTTTATACCGTTATTCCGCGTATCATCCGTCATTATGTTCAAGTCATATATTTGTGTGTTTAACTAAATATTCGCTTGACGTAATCATTTAACATCACATATGTGCTTATATATAAATGTATTTGTGCAAGCATTTCAATCCATTATTATTAGGCCACATCAATTATTCTATGTGCATCCATGCAATCATTTAGCCTACTTAATCAGTGTCATGTTTTCCATTCAATGTACCAGACGCACGTGCATTCTTTATATCATTAACTAGGCCCATTCAATGTTCCATATCGCATGCCATTTACATACCATTAATGAGTACATTATTACTTGTCAATTAAGCTATTAACATTTCATTTATTAGCTAAGTCCATGTCATAAGCATAACGTAAAACTACCATTAATTACTGTCAATTCTTTGTTATATCACTGTGAATAAAATAACGGATTTATTTTCATAATAAACTACAAAACCATAAGGTGTCTTTTATAACCTTAACATTAATTTGCTTGAGCGTAAATCAAGCTGGTGACCCTCGCTGCCATTTCGGTCATTCCAATAGTATGGTGGATCTACTCAAATAGCCTTTCATTAATAAGTAATCAGTCAGTCATTGCCTTAATCAATCGTTGCATACAATTAAATCATCACCACCTTAAACGGCTAAAACTAGGTCCACTATAAATTGGTGTAACCCCGGAGTGATTCGAACTTATTTTACGTTATTTATTCACAGTGATCCTTGTGCTTAGCTATTATTGACCATTTCATTTTTTTGTAGCCACATTAAATATTTCTATGTAAATACGGTATTCATAAATTCAATGTGATTTTCTGCAGCCATATCAAATAATTTCTATGTACGTACGGTATTCATAAATTCAGTGAAATTAAATAGGCCTACTTGCAAACAGTGATATTCGTTCCGCGCGGTACTTTAATGTCTTACTGCCTCGCGGTCATGTGCCGCGGCACAATCATCGCACCTTTTTCAAATTCCCGAGTGCGTCCCCGTGAGTCGAGTCTCACTGCCTCCTGACGGCAGGGGCGCGGCGACCCCTTGGAGAAGCCACCACTGGCATTGGTCCTGTTCCGTCGTCAAACGGATCGTGGAGGGACTCACGAAATTCACCACCTAACGCCTCAGGACAATACTCACCCCCCACCCACCCCCAGCGCTGCAGTCAGTCCCGAATTCGTTTCAAACGGCGCATTCTTTCGTCACCACCTCGTCCAAAATATTCAACGGTCCCGTCTCGGCCGTTGTACGGTAAATCATTTGGCGATAAATCTGGTGACGCGCCTCATTGCACCAGCAATTTTTTTTCCGCAAGCACGAGGGTTACCTTTCCCATCCCTACGGGAAGGCCTAAAAAGAAAACATTCTCCCAATCAACGAGCAGAGCGCACACATGCATCCACGCAAAACAGACACTTCAGGCACAGGGGTGGCGATCCCCTGCCTTCACTTCCTGCTGCTCGTGGACTCGAACGACGTTTCTTTTTCTCCCTTCGGCAGGAGCGACCTCGACGACAACATTCACACGACGAGTTACGGGCACAGCATTCGAACTCAGACAGTTCCTCGGCCCCTCTCGTTTCCTTCGTCCACTCTTCATTGCTCCACATTCCTGCCGAAGTCCAACCCCTGCGGCAGGAGCGACCTCAACGAGAACAACCACGCGACGAGTTACGGGCACAGCATTCGAACTCCAACACAGTCCCCCCCCCCCCTCTCGTTTCCTCCGTTCGCTCCTCACTGTCCCCCATTCCTGCCGTACCCCACCCCCACCCCCCTGCGGAACCCCCACCCCATACAACAGCGCTCCTCTTCCGAGCATCTCCCCGTTCCGAGACGACCCTTCACTCCTTCCTGCGTCAGGAATTCCACGACATACCAGGCCAAGCGTCAAATCTCGGAGTGGCCTCATCAGGTCTCCCAACAGAATGGTATTTCTTCTTAGTATCGTTCCTTCCTCTCTGAGAGGGAACTACTTGTAGCGGATCGACAGAAATAGACCAACAAATCGACAGACATACTTTCTTTCCACGCTACCATAAAACAGTTTGGAACACACGTGGCTAACAAACAATGGAAAGTCTGTTCCTTCCCAAGGCGCGAAAGTAAGTTTTTATCAACCCAAGGACGCGCTTACAAGGCGTCTTAATATAATTGGCGTGAAGTTCTACGTCACAGGAATTGCGTATAAAAGAAAGCATCCACGCTCACTCTCTCTCACTTCGTTGGCGCTTCCATTTCGTTCGACTATCTCTGGTACGATACCACCTCTTCAACCGCCTACGGCTTCGGCCGGAGGCTAGGCCCGCTACTTTCTTCAAGGCCTACAATTTATCATCAAGTAAGATCTACAAACCGCCTGCAGAAGCAATATTTCGAGGCCCAACCGGAATCACTTCGGGCCTGCGGTTTGCCGGGTCGGCCTTCAAGTTTCTCCACATTCCTCGAGATATATTCCTGCAAGATCATAAGGCCAGCCTGCACCTCGAGAAGTAACATCACCTCAGGCTTACGAACTAAGCCTACATTCATCATCTCAAGAGGCTTAACGGACAACGACAACTAGAATCTGCGTAATAGGTTCGTTTTCAACCCGCCTTCAACAAAGTTTACGTCACCATAAGATAAGTACCCCCTATCCTAAGTACTCTTGTGAAGCCTACATTAGCCTACCGCCGAACGGTAGGCTATACTCCCAAAGTGTGTAATCACGCGTCCATTGACTCCCGTTAATAACGCAGTAGGCCTGTCATCCAATTCAAGTGTCATTTTTATACCGTTATTCCGCGTATCATCCGTCATTATGTTCAAGTCATATATTTGTGTGTTTAACTAAATATTCGCTTGACGTAATCATTTAACATCACATAATGTGCTTATATATAAATGATATTTGTGCAAGCATTTCAATCCATTATTATTAGGCCACATCAATTATTCTATGTGCATCCATGCAATCATTTAGCCTACTTAATCAGTGTCATGTTTTCCATTCAATGTACCAGACGCACGTGCATTCTTTATATCATTAACTAGGCCCATTCAATGTTCCATATCGCATGCCATTTACATACCATTAATGAGTACATTATTACTTGTCAATTAAGCTATTAACATTTCATTTTATTAGCTAAGTCCATGTCATAAGCATAACGTAAAACTACCAATTAATTACTGTCAATTCTTTGTTATATCACTGTGAATAAAATAACGGATTTATTTTCATAATAAACTACAAAACCCATAAGGTGTCTTTTATAACCTTAACATTAATTTGCTTGAGCGTAAATCAAGCTGGTGACCCTCGCTGCCATTTCGGTCACTTCCAATAGTATGGTGGATCTACTCAAATAGCCTTTCATTAATAAGTAATCAGTCAGTCATTGCCTTAATCAATCGTTGCATACAATTAAATCATCACCACCTTAAACGGCTAAAACTAGGTCCACTATATATATATATATATATATATAATATATATATATATAATATATATATATATATATATATATATATATTATATATAGGGTGATCCAGAGAAATGGGACCCAAAAGAAACCCCTCTAACTCTTAAAGTATAAGTCCTTTTATAAAATCATACGCATCATTCGAAAGAGGATAGTTACAAGTTTGTACAGGATTGTATAGGTTTTGACAATACAAGACAAGATAAGATACAAAACAAAATAAAAGTGTTAGTTAAAACTAACCCTTCAAGATGACTGCATGGACTGTGGAACAGCTGCGTTTCATAACTGAGCAATATTATGAGCATGGAAGAAGTGTAGTTTCAGCTCAAAGATCTTTGAAGACAAATTTTCAGATGTCAAAATCACCTTCTAAGAAAGTAATCCGTCGGTGTGTCAGAAATTTTTCCCTAACTGGCAGCATTGGAAAAAGAAAACCAACTGGAAGAGTGCGCACAGCAAGGATAGACGAGATCATTAACAGAACTCATGAAATTGTACAGGATAATCCTAACATAAGCATCAGATGTGCTTCTCAGCTGTTAGGAGTTGGATATGGAACAACACACCGTATATTCAAGCAAAATTTAATGCTCTTTCCATATAAAATTCAAACAGTGCAACAACTAAACGATGGAGATTTCGCACGAAGACGACAATTCTGTCAATGGATCCAACAGAAGGTAAATGACACCACCAATTTTCTAGCAACTTTGATTATGTCAGACGAAGCCCATTTTCATTTGAATGGAACTGTAAACAAACAAAATTGTCGTTTCTGGGCAACAGAAAATCCATTGAATATTACCGAAGTCCCGTTGCATAGTCAGCGTGTAACTGTTTGGTGTGGTCTTACTGCATCTCAGATCATAGGGCTGTACTTTTTCGAGGATTCCACCGGAAACACGGTCACTGTAAATGGTGATCGTTACGAAAAAATGTTGACCGATTTCCTTATTCCTAAATTAAGAGATCTTTGTCTAGAAAACCACTGGTTCCAACAAGACGGAGCTACCTGCCATACCACGAGGAACTGCATGGCAGTTTTGCGTCAAACGTTTCCAGGCGAGTTAATCTCAAGATTTGGAGACGTTGAATGGCCCGCAAGGTCTCCGGATTTTTCTCCCTTAGATTATTATCTCTGGGGATATTTAAAGAGTAGGGTCTACAGAAATAACCCAACGACCTTGCAAGAATTGAAGGCCGCCATCACAAATGAGATACAGGCCATACCACCGCACACTCTTGCAAAAGTGATGCAGAACTTACAAGCGAGAACACTGGAATGCTTGGCAACTAATGGAGCACATTTGAAAGGAGTCATTTTAAAAAAATAAATATTTCATAATATACTTGTAACTCTACTCTTTCGAATGATATATAGTTTTTATGAAAGGAATTAAATATTAAGAATATTGGCTTTTTTTATGGGTCCCATTTATCTGGATCACCCAGTATATATATATATATATATATATATATATAATATATACAGGGCGTCCCAAAAAAATGTATACACACTTTAAATACTTATAAAGGCAGTATTTATGAAAATACATTTCATTTTCAAAATTTAATAGAATCTACAGACATTATTTAATCGTTTTGTCAACGCCTGTTTTCAAACTGACGTCCGTTTTGGTCCAGGCACTGCTGATAACGCGAAGCAATGGAATCGCAAACATCACGAAACATTTCGTTTGGTATTTGTGTGCATTCTCGTTCAATGGCTGCTCTCAATTCAGCGACTGTTGCAGGTTTTATAGCGTAGACTTTGTCTTTTAAGTATCCCCATAAAAAAAAGTCTAGTGGTGTGAGGTCTGGTGAACGCGGAGGGTATTCTACGAAACCCCTTCGTCCAATCCACATCCACATCGTGCCAAGTACCACTCGCAATACTCCACTCTTCGGTCCGGATCATCTTCATTAATAGCATGGACTAATCTTGGAATGTAACTTTTCCATTGACAGCGCTTCAAAATGCGTTGGACAGACGATTCTGAAATTCCTACCTCACGACTCGCTTGCCGCACAGATTTTCTTGGACTTTGGTGATACGTTTCCAGTACTCTTTCTTGCTTTGTGGGGCTTGTCGATGTCCGTGGTCTTCCGGAACGCTTCTTGTGGACATTCTGAACAGTTCCATCGGCTTCAAACTTATCTCTAATTCGAGTGATGGTAAGTCGCGTTGGTGGATCTGTTTGAAACTCCCTCCTAAACTGTCTTTGCACTTCAACTGCGTTTTCACACTTCCAGTAGCATTTTAGAATGAATTTCCTTTGTTCAAAGCTTAGTCTGACTGCCATTATTAATTCTAATGGGTTTAACTTGGAAAGAAAGAAACATCAATTGAGCTATCAGCTGTTAAAGTGTGTATACATGTTTTTGGGACGCCCTGTATATATATATATATATATATATATATATATATATATATATATAACACATACACTATATAACCTTTCCTTTCAACCTTTCAGATGTTCTGTGCGACGATTCCTCATTTCGAGGAGGTCAGGCTTGTTGTCCCTCCTTTTGAGTTGGCCTGGTGAAGTAAAGAGTTGGTTTCTTGCACTCTCCACTTGACATAGGCAAATACCCTCTCTTCCCCGGCTCATCTGGAATTGTCCTGAGCCAGGCGTCTAATCTTCTTTTGAAGATATCCACAGCTACAGCACTCGTGTTCCTTAGTTCCTTGGGCAGCTGGTTGAATAGTCTTGGTCCACCCACAGCAAAACTATTTTCCTTCAGGGTTGAGGATGTTCCATGTCTAGCCTTTAATTTCGGCGACATTCTTCCTTTCCTATCTTCCACTGTTGTTTGAGTGGTTATAGGGTTCAAAGTTAGATTAGGGACTAATTCCTCCATTATTTTCCAAGTGTAAATAATAGTGAACCCCTCTCTTCTTTCCAGCGAATATAAATTTAATTCACGTGACCTTTCCCGGTAATTTAGTCCCTTGTATCCATTGATCTTAGCTGTGAAGCTTCTCTGAATCCCTTCTAATTGATAAATGTATTCTTTTTTATATGGGGATGTCAGGCACGTGCCGTGAGTAAATTACTCATGGTAGGCAGACTCAATGCGCGAGCGAAGCGAGCGGTTCCAAGCTAGGGGTCTGGGGTGGGCGCGAGCTCCCCCAGCGGGTTCCGGGGCGGAGCCCCAGCCACCAACGAATTTTAAGCATAATTAACCCCTTCCGCACCATTTGTGCTAATTTTTGGTCAACAACAAATATTTACTTACCGCTTTATTTGTAGATGAATTCCATTCTTCTCTCTTTGTTAGTAACAAAAATATCTGTAATTTTTTCAGAGAAATTGTAAGTGGGATTTTGCTCCATTTTAGTAAATCTTTCCTTTTCAATTGAAATTAGGGCAAGTGATGAAAGCCTTTCCTGTTTCATTCTATTCCTGGTGTAGCTTTTAATTCTTTTCAAAGCTGAAAATGACCTCTCAACAGAAACTGTTGTAGCTGGAATTGTTAAAATCAATTGCAACAGCTTCACCGCTTCAGGAAAACGTTAGTTCAAGTCCATTTTGAAATATGAAAGCAAGCAAATCTTTAACTGATTTATCCCTGAACACTTGTGCACTATAAATTCCAGCTAGATCAGTTTTCAATCTTATGACATCGAAGAAGTTACCATAATTCTTCTCTAAACTTTCTAGTGCATCCTTATCAATTTCTGTAGCTAGTTTTAGAAACTTTTTACTATCAACTAATGAAATAAATTGTAAATTTTTGAAGTCACTGTATCTTGCTTCCATATGCTGCAGTATATCACTCAATATTAGACAGAATATTCTTTCTCTTTCTTTTTTAATTGGACCTTTTGTACGACATTTTGATTCAGTCAAGTTATTTTCTTTGAAACATTCTTCAAACTTCTCGTAGATATCATCAAAATTTTTGCGCAGACCCTCGAGGGAATTCATTGTTTCATTGATTCTTTCAATGCAATATGGAATATCTATAATTTTAGTTTGTAAGATATTGAAGAGTGTGTCAGTTCTAATGAAAATCTTATCATATACCATGAGAAGAAAGTATGTTGAATCTTTCGTTAGCCAATTATAAAATCCATTACTCCTCACTAAAGTATCTGAGTCCCACAATAAAGGATTGCTGTCAATGTTGTTGAAAAGTTTACAAAGGTCACTATGATAGTGTAAAATAGTTTGCACTAGCTTTGAGTTAGAACTCCATCTCGTTGGTGCAGCCTTTGGAATGCGTTTATGTACTATTTCATCAAGAAATTGCGTTCGTTTTGTAGAGTGATTGAAAAATGCAGCAAGACCATCAATGGTCTTGAAAAGATTGTACATTCAGGTATAAATTTCGCTGACTGAGATAGAACAAGATTCAACTTGTGAGCGTAGCAATGGGTAAATAACGCTGATGATGCCTTTTCTCTTACTTTAGCTTGAACGCCATTTAAATGCGATGCCATTACCGATGCTCCATCATATGTCTGTGCTACAAGCTTCTCAGCACAGTTGTATTTATCTAAATTTTTAAATATGCATTCTGTTACATCAGTAGCTCTTCTGTCTTTAAGTTCGTCAAATCCTATGAAAGCCTCTTTAATTTCAGAATCCAATACATATCTTAAAACTGTGGAACATTGAGCTGTATTTGAAATATCAGTCGATTCATCCACTTCTATAGCAATGAATGGGGATCTTGCGATATCTTCTTTAATATTATTTCTACAGCTATGCCTACTGCTTCAATCAAGTCATTTTGTATCTTGTTAGAAACGCCAGAAAACACGGATGAAGTCTGTAAATGTTGTGCTAATTTTTGGTCAAATTTTGCAGTGTAGTTCAGTAACTCAATATAGTTTCCACGATTTAAAGAGGATTTATCTTCATTATCACCGCGGAAAGCAAGTTCTTGTTTAATCAAAAAGCAAGTAGCAGAAATTAATGTTTTCAGTATGTCTGTTTTCCTTTACCTTTTTATTGTGAATTTCAATGCTAAGTTTTTTTTGCTTATCTATGCTCAAGTCGATTCGTGTAGATCCAAATGTTTTCAACGATATTTGACTTTCATAATGCGCAGCAGAACTCTCGTGCTTACTTAAAGCATTAGTCAAATTATTTAAATCACAATATCCTGTTCTTATCCACACACTTTCACTAGATACGGAAAATAACAAGCATGGAAAACAAAAGAGTCTACCTGTTGTAACACAACCACACAACCACTCTTTCTTGCTGTACACGTCGTTTGAAACGTTCTGATTATTTTTGTTCCTTTACGGTGTAGCAACTGTTTCAGTTCCGGTGTCGGCCTACCATTTTTAATCACATTCAACCTTTCTTCATAAGACGGTTTAGAAAAATTCTTAAGATACTCACTGTCCATATTTGAAAAGGGTTAAATTTTGAAATAAAATGTCTAAAATTTAGTTCAATCACCAGAGGCAAACGACAACACAGACGCGCGCACAGCCACACACCCGACCATGTGCCCGAACGGCAAAACACTGAGTGAAAAGCAGAACTAAATCTGCTTATATAGCGCAGTATTTGTCACAGCTTGGAGCTCCACTCACGGCACGTGAGAAAATTTCATTGTCAAGCGTTAATATACAGTATATAGAGGTTGAAAGGCACGGGGAAATTGTGCTTCTAACACAATATTATCCATTTACAAATTTATACATTGAATTTCATACATTAAATTAACATTTATATAATGAAGTGAAAATCATTTACTTTTTATATTTAATATTTTTAGTTTTATTCAGGGTAAGCACTGCCTACCTTGCCTACCCAGAGGGCACGTCCCTGGGGGATGTTGAGACCGAACAATACTCCAACAATACTCATATCTGTTTGTAGGGATCTTAGAGCCTCTGGGTTTCTTATTTTTCTATTAATTTTTGTGTCATCAGCAAAGCATGTTACTGTGCTGCCACTGGTAACTTCTTCATCTATATCAGTTAGCATGATTATGAATAGTGCAGTGATGGAGCAAATACTGTTTTTTGTAGTACTGAGCGAAAGAGCTCCGACTCTGATCAATATATTCCTTAACTGTAACGATTTGCCGCCGCTCACTAAGGAAATTATATATCCATTTCCCTACTTTTCCTGTTATTCCCATATATTTCAATTTATGTGCTGTGATTCCATGGACACACTTGTCGAATGGCTTGGCAAAGTCTGTGCATATCACATCATAGTTCATTGTTTTCGAGTGCATCAATAATGTTATAGTATTCCATTAGTTGTGATTGGCATGATCTTCCTGACCGGAATCCGTGTTGGTTATCATTTAATTTTTTCCAAGTTTCCAAAAAGTCATAAAGTTTTTCCCCAACTATTCTTTCAAATATTTTGGTGAGATGAGATGTAAGCGACACTGGCCTGTAGGTTTATCTTCGGGTCGACCTCCTTCATATATTGGAACTGAGTTCGTTCTCTTCAGGATGCTTGGTATTTCATCCGTGTCGAGTGATCATCTCCAAATCGATTATGGGGGCTTAGCAATTTCATTCTTGCAGTTTTTGATTAGTAGAGCATTCAATTTGTCCTGGCCAGTAGTATGGGCGAAAAAGGAGAGAGCGCAATGCAATTGAAAATGTTGATCAATGTTGCAAGAGTGTCAGCACCAGTGCCAACCCCCTTGTTGCAAGGCACCCCCAAAATGGGGAGGGGGTTGTTGCAAGAGCAACAAGGGTTATGCAACTTGGAGGCGGAGTTATCCCCCAAGAGAAAGAGAGAGGAGAAGGAGAGAGAGGAAGAGAGGTGTTCGCTTGACAGGAGCCAAGCGCATATGAAGACTTCAGCCGAGCGCCCGCTGTCTTATAGACCCCTATTCAGCCAGTGCCTCCAGGCATTATCAGCCAGTTGTCACAGTGTATACTTCGTTTGGCACGTACACACCCGTCTGTACGCCCATAAAATATTACGCACACACGATTATATGCGTCGGGCTTGAGACCCGGTAGCGGTGCGTCCTTCCATGGTTTGTAGCCAAGGTAACCTAATGATCCGTGTTAAACTGTAGGTCTAAGGTGGAGTGTAAACACTCTTTCACGAATGGTAGATAAATGGGTAACCAGTCTCCCACTCGCTCTCGCTCTCCCCCCTCTTTCCCTCTCGCTCTCTCTCTCTCCCTCTCTCGCCCTCTCGTTCTCTCCCTCCCTCTCTCTCTCGCTCTCTCTCCCCTTCCCTCTCGCGCGCTCTCTTATATATATACACACACACACACATCCCCGTTAAAAAGTAGGTCTAGGGTGGGGTGAAAAGATTGACAGTCGTCAGAATGAACAATTCGGACGGAAGCAATCGAAGGGTTAACCAAAGAAAGCCTATATATGTACAGTTCCGGAAAAAAGTTAATCTAAAAAATTCTGAAAACTCTAAAAAAATTAGTACAAGAGGTGTGCGCAAAATTTATAATTAACAATCACGTCAAAGTGCTTTAATTCACAATAATTCCATTTATTACATAACTCAAACAAATCTCTAGGATTTATCGTACATTTATGCCTGATTTCTGAATATACAGGGAGCGGATAAGACGGTTTACCGGGAATAACAGAATCACCTTGTGAAAAATAATATTTATCATTTACTACAGAAATTACTAATTAGTACAAGAAGAGTTAAAAACTTGGTGGCTAACTGGATTTCACATGGAGTATATATGAACAAAAAATTAAATAAAAAATAATAACAACATAAGAAATACGAACGGGGAATATATATACAGGGCTATTCAAAATGACTCACCTGATTTCAAATGAGAATATTTTTTAATGTTACAAATACAGTGTGATTTGTGATACATCAACCAAAAAAAAACTGTCCAAATTTTGTCTCTCACCTCATAAATGCTCTATGTAACTTCCCCTAGTTACACGAGCAACGTCGACACGATAGTCGAATTCCTCCCATACTCGCTCCAGCATGTCCGTTGTCACTGACTCTACGGCAGTAACAATGCGAGTTCGGAGCTCATCCAAAGATGTGGGCAACGGTGGCACGTACACAGTATCCTTAACTTACCCCCAAAGGAAGAAGTCGCACTACGCTGCACTGTGACTACCGATTTACAGCTCGAAAACTGCAACACACAAAACGCCTTCTGCTGTGCGGACGCCATTTTCACACTGACTGTTTGTTGCTAGGCTAGGCCACGGCGTGACTTTGGAGCCCTCTCGCGGTGATCTTATAAAACTCGGAGATTTCTTCTTTCATGTGGTGTATGCCCAGTTGATGCACGGTTGATTGGTACGGAAGTATTCTCAGTTGAAATCGGATGAATCATTTTAAATAGCCCTGTATAATAAAAATAATAATACACAAAACGTATAATCAACAGCTTTAGCGGCGCCAGGAACCGAAAGATAACATTGGATTTAAAATCTCGATAATAAACAACTCGATCGAATATTTTTTCCATTCTCTCGAGATCATAAACTTTGGTGTTTAATGAAGCGCTACATCACACATCTTTGTTATTTTTTGAAATTTATTTATTGTACCGAAAGCAAAGGTGATCCTATATATGTACAAATCTGTCGCTCTCGCTCTCTCTCTCGCTATATATATATATATATATATTATATATATATAATATATATATATATATATATACAATTCACAATTATATTAATCAGCGATCTGCTCGAGATCGTAAAATTTGGGCTAATGATCCGCAGCCAGCACGCATCTGTTATTTTTAAATTTATTTATTGTATCGTACGATAACGCAGGGACCCCAATAAACTTTTACAGCGGTTTTCTTCATGGATAATTGAATCTGAAATTACCTTCCACTTTTATATTTCAGAGCCATAAACCGATTCACATACCATCCTCAGCTACCTCTCGCTCTCGCTATCTATCTCTCTCTCGGTCGAATACACGATCAAAAAACAAAGCGTTTCTCGTCTCTCCATGAATGGGCATATCTGACACGCCCAATATTTCACGGGGCAACCAATCACAGCCCTGTGGGCGAAGCCCAGGACCTCTGTTTGGCCGCTATGCAGGCCTATGCGTTAAGTCCCGCCCAAAATTCACTGATAGCCAATAGGAAGCTCGCGAATCGTGTGTTGTGGGTTGGTCACAAGCCCCCTTTATAAAAGGGATAAGTTCATCTCAGAGCCTCAATTCATATGTTTTTTTCGCTTAGTGCTTTTCAAATATACACTATGAGTCAGTTATCGCTTTATAATTCTCCCGATTTGTTTGAAGATCAAGATTTTTATGCTGAGGCAACGCGCCTAATTTTCAACGCTGCAGATCGGAATGAACTTTTATCTATGCCAGTTGTTTCAGAAAGTTGTGACGAAATGCAAGAACCATTCAATGAAGACGATATTAAAATGTAAGTAGTTAATCTGTGATTATATTCTGCCGCTCATTCAGTGTTAACTTATAAGTGCCATAATAAATGCGATTTGAAAATAGCTTGTGCTTTATTCTCGGCCTATATATAACGTTTCAATCGGCGTTAACTTATAAAAGGCCACAATAATTGCGTTTTGAAAAATATTTTTAATTATTCTCTGTTTCTTTCGCGGTTATTTCAGCATATATATATAAAGACAGCTTCCCACCTAACCTAGCTTTATTCTGAATTTTTCTACAACGAAAAAATTAATCCCAGGACTCATTCTCGTTTATAATAATATAACCTAACCTTCTCGTTTATAATATACCTTAACCTAACCTAACCTAACACAACTGAACCTAACCTGCCATAATATAACCTAACCTGTCATATCCTGGTCGGGACATACTATAGCCTAACCTAACCTAACCTAACACAATTGAACCTAACCGGGACATAATACAGCGTAACCTAGCCTATATATATATATCGGCCCAGGACTCTATCGTTTATAATAATATAATCTAACCTATCCTTCTCGTTTATAATATAACCTAACCAAACCTAACACAAGTGAACCTAACCGGCCATAATATAACCTAACCTATCATATCCTAGCCGGGACATAATATAGCCTAACCTAACCTAACACAATTGAACCTAACCGGGACGCAATATAGCCTAACCTAACCTAGCCTATATATATATCGGCCCAGGACTCTATCGTTTATAATAATATAGCCTAACCTAGCCTAACCTAACCATGGTGGCTTCTTTCCTGTTTATAATTTATTTAGTATTCTAATTTCCTTTTATTCTGAGTTTTTCTACAACGAAAAAATTAATCCCAGGACTCATTCTCGTTTATAATAATATAACCTAACCCTAATTCTAAACTAACCTAACCTAGCACAATTGAACCTAACCGGGTCACATTTATATACATCGTTTCATTCAGTGTTAACTTATACATAATAAATGCGATTTGAAAATAGTTTGTGCGTTATTCTCGGCCTATATATAACGTTTCAATCGGCGTTAACTTATAAAAGGCCACAATAATTGCGTTTTGAAAAATATTTTTAATTATTGTCTGTTTCCTTCGTGATTATTTCGCATATATATATATATATATATATATAATATATATATATCGTAGCGGCTCGTGGTGAGGGAGAGTCAGGAGGCACAAAGGGAGGCACAAAATTGTCTATAATATATGCTATGTAAATAAATAGATTACAAAGTGTTAGATGCACTACTTTTCTGCATGTTACGATCGTATAGAATTAATACTATGAAATAAAATCCTCTTTCATAGTTTTTTAGTGATAAAAACAGAGGATAAACAAAGTGATAAAAACTCACCACGAGCCGCCACTGATATATATATATATATATGAAAATTATTTCACGAAAGTAACACGTGAAAAATATTTATGATGAATAAAACCACGAAGGAAAGGAAACAAAATGGTGCTAAAGCGCTTTCGTCTAATGACATCCTCAGGAACACTGAAGTACATAAAGGGTTACGGCCTATATATAGGTTACAGAAAGAAAAAAATAAATAAATAACATACATACATACATACATATATATATATATACACATACATATCTACATATATATATATATATATATATATATATGCAATAAACGGAGAAGTAAAAATAAAAATTAAAAAATAAAAATTAAAAATTAAAGGATTAACAGAGAGGCATACAGATTTGTAAGGAAAATATCGATTTTTAGCACAAGATCAAATGAATTATAAAAATACAAATTTATACTGGAAATCTGCCCGGGTTTTAACACTTTGCCTTTTATAGTCAAGTTTCGATATATATAAAAATAAAATGAAAATTAAAAGTTAATAAAGTAGCATACAAGTTTACCAAAGATTTAGCGTCCTACCCTTCTTATCTAAATCTGTTTTGAAGGAATTCAAAACAACAGGATCGAGTTGAAAAAGACCTTTGCTTATGTTGAAGTTATTTGAAAGTTGGATAATGGCAGACTCAAGAATATTTCTATTAACAATGTTGCTAGAGTGGAATAAAACTGAAGCATTATTCCAATCAATACAGTGGGATAACTCTGACAATGGACAAAAAGAGCACTGACAACTGTCCTGTTCTAACGGAATATTGATGCCGTTTTATACGTGTGTGCAAATCCTTTCCCGTCTGACCAATGTAAAAGGAATCACATTGTTTACACCCAATTTTATAGATAATGCCTGAATTATTGGTAGGGCTATTTTTTACTATGATATTTTTCACAATATTGTTATATGAAAATACTACATTAATATCCAAAAGTTTAAGTACATTAGCAATGCCTAAAAAGCCCGGGAAAAATGGAAGTACTAAAATATTTTTTGACAAAGTACGAGTGTTATTATTGACACGATAGAAAGTTCGTTTTGCCTTGTTGAGACAAGATTCCATATACGTATGTATGTATGTTATTTATTTATTTATTTTTTCTTTCTTTCTGTAACCTATGTATAGGCCGTAACCCTTTATGTACTTCAGTGTTCCTGAGGATGTCATTAGACGAAAGCGCTTGAGCACCATTTTGTGTTTCCTTTCCTTCGTGGTTTTATTCATCATATATATATATATATATATATATATATATATATATATGATGTGTTTTTATTTGCACATTTCTCGATAATTTAAAGACAGCACCGCTGTAGGATTTAGAAATATTAAAAACTTTTAAGAATTGTCTGTGATCCCGGGTTCGAGACCCTACGTCGGCAGATTTTGTCTTAGCACTCTTACTTTTGAAAACTGTCAGGATGTCTGCTTTTTTATTATAATTTTTAAAATTCGTGGCATTTCCTCTTATTGTAGCTCTTTAATTAAACTTTATTTTTATTTAACTTTATAGGACCGATGCAGAATTTGGGCGTGTTATAGTTACTTTTCGTTTTGATGAAATGGGAATAAATGATATGGATGCTTTACCCCACAACCAAACCAGCGATCTCAACACAGAATGCCAGGTCACCGAGGAGCTAATG
Source organism: Bathynomus jamesi (assembly GCA_023014485.1). Taxonomy (NCBI): domain Eukaryota; kingdom Metazoa; phylum Arthropoda; class Malacostraca; order Isopoda; family Cirolanidae; genus Bathynomus; species Bathynomus jamesi. Next base: position 391,938 of record JAJOZX010000786.1, read on the forward strand.
TAAGTATTTTTTGGGGGGTTAAGAACAAAACACTGTATTTTCATTTAATTTATTAAATGGTAGAAAACGTGTACAAAGCAGAACCAGTGTCCATTAAATAAGTCTTAATGGCTACAAATAGGCCTTTACATAATATAGATATACAACTTTACACAATACAGCGGGTGCTAACATATGGGAACCTTTTTTTTATCTGTCTGCATACCTTTTTATCGTTTATTTCAGTGTTGCATAAATCGAATAATTTTAAAAAATTTATAAATCCCTTACCACGTGACATGAGCATAAGAAATGAGAGGGCGTACATCCCGCACGTGTTGCTATAATATCCTTGAAAGCGATACGGGTTCCATACAATCTCAGGTACATGTATCTGTTCGATAAACTGCACAACCACAGAATCATTCCACGGCTGAGTGCCGAGTGAGTCAAAATAGTACATTCTTTCCCTATTTTTAAAATAGATTGCAAACTAATGAATCCTCTCACCTCCCCACAATGTCGGTGTTAACGATAATCCCGTACCAGTTTCTCGTAGTTGGCAACTTCAATATTTCATTCTTCGCAAACACGCCGATAAATTTTGAGCGTGTGAAACGGTCACTTTTCATTACTCTCTGGAGTGTATTCGCGTTCATTTTAAAAGTCTGTGACCACGTTCCTGAAACGATCAACTTCTATTAGTGCCTGCGATTCGAAGTAAACTAGCACACTTATAGGCGCGTCTATAGGCTTGGCAAATTCCAACCTGACTGAGATGTTTCCACTCTGTTGTGGACTTAAGTTCGTATTTACACTAGCAGACAAGTCAGGCGTAATATCAAATGAATAAATGTTAAATTCTTCGACAAATTCTTTCTGCGTTACACCATACCCAAGCTCGTCACATGCACCTGTATTATGAGCCAGATTACTATAAGCTCTCGCGCAGAGCGGGAACACAGCGTCTGATGAGTAATCAACAGTTATAGTCCCTCCCAAAGCGATGTCATTTACGTATAGACTAATATTTTTAAGGCAGAAATTCTCGAATGTAAAGGCACTCTTTTTATTTTCATTTCGTCGAGGCGTGGTCCTGCATTCCAATTAAAACCCTTTTAGGTAGAACTCCAAGGGCCACGTTTTTTAGTTGCTTCGAGGCCAACCCGGCGGGCACCGTGTATAGTTTGATCTCTACCTTGTTAATTGGGTATTTTACTGTGGCGTGTATTAAGTCATTCTTAATCTCTATTTGTTTTGGCGAACTTAATTTCACTCGGTGTGACGGTGTATACGCAAGTACGCCTCCATTATGTGAATCACAACGGGTTTCGCGCCCTCTTCTTGATCAGACCCCAGATTTACGCAGATCTCAGGAATCGTGCGGGTAAGCTTCAACTTCATATCCAACCCGTTCATAATTTTTATGTGGTTAAAAAGGTGCCCTTCGCTTCTTTTGAAAAGTTGAGGACATTTTCCAGATAGGCTCGTAGGTGATAATACCCCGTTCCTGCCGAGATGTTAACCTGATTTAAATACACCTCACACTGGCTGAATATGGAGTGTAAAAAGTTGGTTTCAGGGTAGCAGTAACTATCATCGCAGTCCGTTCCATCAGAATGGGCTATACGCAGTTTAGCGTACATGTGCATGCAGCTCGGGTCAAAAAAGTAAGGGCCTGAGCTGGGTATCACGAATTCTATAGGGGCACTCGGCGAACTAATTGTGTTTAATGGGTTAATTGTAATAAAGTCGCTATGCTCAATAGAGACCTGAGTGGGGGCATATCAAAGAGGGACAGTTCCGATTTACAGCATTGTGAACTACACGGATGGATGAAACGCGCCATGACGAGTCAGAAATAGTGCCACCTCTCTCGACAACTAGTAATCAGCCTATGATTCGTGAGAGTAGTGTCCTCAGCTTATATCAGTTAAAAAAATGATCAGCCATAGGTTTCATACGCTTAGAGCACTTCTTTTTTATTTCCTTTTACGTTTAGCGCCACGTGATGGTAACCCCTTCTTCCTGGCAGATCTCTTCTTTCCGCCACCACGCATTTTTCTCTTTGCATCTTTGATGATTTCGTCCCGTGTACGTTTTAAATGTTTTTTTAGAGCTTCTTTAGGCTTAGTTCCACCCATTATGTCTTCTGCCGCGTTAAAACCTGTTTGTAACGCCTTCCTCCCTAGGTACCTGGCACCCCTCTTCAACAGTGGGACAGCGGTGCGTAGTATGGATGAAAAAATGGATCCAAGCCCACTCCCACGCTGGTATCTCACTCCTCGATAGACTGTGAATGGCCTTCGGGTCATTATAAACGGCGAAAGTGTAGTTTCACTGTTAAGCTCCCATCACCGAATGGGAAATTTTTTCCCTCAATCGTTCTTATATATATCGAGATGTTGGTTAATAGATTAGTCGCAACATTCACATAATGGGGCTTGTCATATGTAATGCTCAAACTTTTCCCTCTATGGTTGGGGATGTGTGCAATGCGCAGCAGGCGCGCCTGGGTGTCCCCAACAAATTGGTGCTCTACGATATTGCTGTAAATATAGCACATGTCTGGGGTGGAGAGCTTTCACCCAATTTCTCCATCTTCAATTGATACATTAAGCTGGACAAGTCATGCTGTGCCTCGTGAAAGGTATCTCTTTGGAGAGCTGCGCTATATCGGCCCTCAGCCACAATTGTGAACAGCTCTTTATCTTTAATATTTCTACTAAGCGTTGATTTAACTTCATGCAGGCGTGTCTATGTTTACGACTTCAAAAAGTAAATCGTTTGTCAGGTACGACTTTTCAAGACTCTTGTTTAACCCCGTCACAATGTCCATGGCTGTCATAATGCCGATTCCTAGCGATACATTTGTGCTATAGTACTGTTCCTCACCGAACAGGACTGATCGCATAGTATTGTCTAAGGTTATGCCTAATTTTTCGCACTCATCGATTCTTCTAAGGATCAGAAATATGATTTGCTCATTTTCAAGAGTTAAAAATTTGGAGACTAACTGGAGTTCACATAAACCCACCTCATACGAATCACGCTCCAATTCAATGGGTCCGTGGAGTTCTGTCACAAAGTTGGCGAGGGTGTTGTTAGGATGTACAGACAGAGAAGAAGAGGACGGGAGTGTGACATAGAAGTGGCTAGGCGCCATGTTGCATACTAATTAAGCTTCATTATTGCAGCAGCTTTTATATAGGTGTTGAAGCTTTCTGGGTAACCCAGCCATTTCACCAGGTACATTTTTCTCTTTCCTGAACCTTTGCTGCCTAAAATTTTTTCAATTTTAAGCACACTTTTTCCTAAATTAAATGTCACTTTCTGCAACTCCTCGTGATAAAAGCCTCCAGCGATCTTTTCTCCATTCAAACCTTCAACGTAATACATCATTATCTAACCTTTAAGTCTCAGCACGAACTTTAAAAATCTCCATCCATGCTCAAATCCCTTCGCGAATTTATTTCCCGAACGTGATAGCCTTACATAATCATTGATTTTGAAATGTGTAGAGTGTGGTGGCGGTGCTCCATCTCTTCTCACCTCTGGCAGCGCACCTCTTTCTAAAACTTCGTTAGGTGTTGTGCCAATCGTACGGTGGTGTGAACGGTTGTATGATGAAGCCAATGAACCGAGAACGTTTATATATCTGTATGTGTTTTTTGTGTAAAATAGCGATGCATGCGTTCCTTTATGGTACGTTGAACTCTTTCAGCTAAAGAGGCCTTATGTATAGAACTGCTAGTGTAGTAACTGATATTAAACTCTGTCAGCATGTTCTGAAAAGCGCGACCTATAAATTCTTTCCCCATATCCGTACAAAAATAGCCAGGAACCCTTTCTTCTTTTAACATCAACGTTTTGGTCGCTTTAGCAACTGTTTCAGGCGATTTATTTTTCAGGGAATTAGCCACAGATATCTAGAGAATACATCTATTATGAATAGGATGTAGCGGTATCCGTCATTATACACTGAATATCTTTGCATGTCTGTTAAATCCGCTTGCCAAATAGAGTCAATCGAATCCGCGGTTGTCTTGGCCGTTTTAAACCTTTTTCTCACCGGTTTATGAAGTGTATAAGCATCCTGTTCCCGCAAAAACCTCAACATCTTTTTTCCTACTCCGTAAACACCTCTGTACAGTCTATTAACGCCACCATAGGAGGCGGGGTTAGAAATGTCATAATAGCGTTTACTTAATATGTTAGCCATTTGCGTATTTTAGAGACACGTGGATAAGGTTGGCCGTTTGTTCTTTTCTTTCTCTTCAGAGACGCTGCTGCTGGGGGCGATGGCGTACTCAGTTATGACACATGCGAGACTTGATCCAGGTCTTTTAACCTATTCAGATTACCTATCAATGTTTTGGGAACATTTATTTGTTGTAGTCTTGCTTTAATATGCTTCCATCCTGTTGGTGAGGGTCTGTCCCACTTTCTCACCAGATGATGAACAATATCAACGATATTGGATCCTTGTACCCTTATTCCTTCAATAATGACCTCGCCTGTATCGGCCCACTGTATGATGGGATCCTCACTCAATAGATTATAAACACTTAAGCCTTTATTCCTCAATGTATGTGGGAGACTGTTTTTTAACACATGTTCGATGTGTTGTGTTCCGTTGTTCTTTGGTTGGTCATCTCTAACGTCGGGCCAGGTCCTGTGTCGCCATGCTCAGCGCTACTCGCGCTGTGCCTAATAACCACGGGGAGCTCTGTCGGATTCTTATAATCTTCGTACTCATGAAGAAATTTCTGCAAAGCCTCTTGGTACAAGATCCTTTTCTCATCAGGTGACTTTTCACTGTTTAATAGGGCTAGCAACTCGCTTTCCATTCTTTTAAGCCTACTTTTACGGGGTTCTAGAGCCGTGTCTGGAATCTTTGAACTTTGCAATGAAGCATACACCTCGTGCGGAATCACAACCACCTTCTTCATTATATTAATCTAGTCAGTAAAGGACCCAAAACTGAAAATAAGATGGGTAGGAATGATCCTCCTCTTTGTACAATAATTCGCTTTTTCTTACCCACAGTTTGACTTTTATGAGCGAGCGCTCGTATTATGTTCTTGTAACGACGTAAGCGAGCCTTCTGAGAGGGTTTCATTGGCACATTACATTTTATAACATTAAGACAGATTTCACAGATGCATTTTAAAAAGTCGGAGTCGATATTTTTAACAAACATCTGTTGCAGTGCCCGGGGCAATCGTTGATAGATTTTTATTAATTCACGATATTTCTTCAGCCTATTTGTCATTCTGGAATATACACCGTTTCAGGTTCGCTTGGGAATATATTCGTTCTTAGAAGCACCCTAAACGTGTTTCGCGGGTGAAGGTCACAAAGCAAATATCCATAACGCTGACTTGTGGCTTCTTTATAAACCTCCAAAAACTCCTTACGTTGATTCGGGAACATTTGATTGGCTAATACCTCAATTTGTGTCAATTACAGAAACTGTATGCTCATTACCTTTCAACGAATTAACATCATATACACCTTTGTGGAACAAAATTTCATCTTGGTACTCGTTGAACACTGACTGATACGTCGAATAGCACCATATTAATTTATGCACAAATTTTGAGAACATCTCCCCCTTATCTTTAATGATTTTAAGCATAAATACAGTTTTTCCACATCCTGTAGGGCCAGATATAATACATGTGGAGGGGCTTGTGAACCTGAATTTTTCTACAGAGTCCATCTCTAACACGTCACACCCCTAAGTGGGTCATTTACAAAATATTACAAATTTTGAGTGCTGCTCCTTATATTTTGTTTTCTTCTTCCACAAAACCGTGAATGACGACGATGTACTGCACCCTATTATCGATATCACAGACGAACCCGATTACCGTGCAGCTACAGAACCCTTCCCCGCTAACGAACCATCACCAGCGACACCTGTAGCATGCGACAGTTCAAAGCGGAAGCATGATGAAGAGTCCTCCACGTCAGGTATAAAGCGTGCCAGGATTGCTCCGGTTGTTAGACCCCCAGTAATAGAGCCCTAACCCTCTACGTTTTACGACACAACCCCAAATAGTACCTTCCTCAAATATGCCCCATTGTTTAGTTCCGGGTACTTCCTCCACAGCAGCTTCTAATACTGTGGAGGATGGTATAACATTCGAGTTGGTGCGCACCGCTAACCCCACCCCTGCCCTGACTAGAAATCGGTACGTGGTCAGGGTTGACCCTGGATCCCTGTACACCAACGGACTGCGGCGCGTAGTTGAACGTATTGTGGAGTTTGCCCTTTAGAACAGCAACGAACATGAAGTCCGGACGAGGTTATCCTTCAGGTTCGGCTCAGATGAGGGGGACGATTTTTGGGTGGTAATACCGTTCAGACGTTTGGCAGTTGTAGACCTAGCATATATCTTGGGCCGTATAATGCAAGCCTCTCAAAGTGGTACATCCTTTGATATGGACAACTTCATGGTAGATATTAACAGAGTATTCCGGGTTGCGGGTCATAGTGCCACACCTTATACTCTTAATTTCAATTCTCCAGTTATTTAGAGAAAGCATTTAAACATCGATCGTGATTGTGGTTTTATAGCAATACTCTTAGCTCATATGTTCACTGTGCTAAATACTTGGACGCAAAAAATTTGGCTGCCCACGGTTGTGCAGCGTGCCCGTAAAGTGGCTTCAGATTGTAAGCTTGAGTTTGAGTGTAATATGGGTCCTGAAGAACTGAGAAGGGCCGAGCAGGAAATGAAGGCACGTATAGTCGTATTTGGAATGGCTGATCGTCGTAGGACTGTGTATGTTTTTAAAAGCAGCGTGAGAGATCGTACAAGACCTCTACTTATTTTAGGATTGTCAGAAACATCATATCTCCCCATTCGTAACATAAGGGCTCACTACGCCAGTTATGATAAAAGTCGAAAATATGGAAGGCATCATGATTTGTGTAAGGGTTGTCTCGAGTTTGCTGATGATATGGTGAAACATTGTAAGGATTGCTACATGGTATGTGAGCAATGTAAAAGCCCCAAATGTGAAAGCCGTGTAGTTGAAACCGAGAAGAGGGAATGTAATGTGTGTAGACGTACATTTTTCAATAATAATTGCTTTGAACTCCATAAATCAAATGGCACTTGGAGGAAAATGAGGATTTGTAAGTGCGGTATGTTTCACATGATGGATAATTGGGGGAATTTCAAACATAAATGCGATGAAATTCACTGTTCTACATGTCATAAAAAATATAAGGCGGATGGAGTGAAGCATGTATGTTATCTGAAAGATGCTAAGCCTAAAAATAGCCCTTGTATAATCGTGTACTACGATATAGAAACTTACACGAACGCTGAAACCAAAGAGGTCATTCCACATTTACTCGTAAGTCAGACTATCTGTGATAAGTGTATGGAGATCGAGTGTGACTAGTGCCACAAATGTGGAAAACGGACAAACGTTTTTAAAACGAATGCACACGGCAGCCCTGTGAAACTCTTTGTATCCTATATTGTCAAATTAGCGGACAAGTTCAAGAAAATGACTGTGTATATTTTTGCCCCATAACGGGCGAAATTTGACACACAGTTCCTTTATAAGGAGCTGCTTGAACACGAGTCGTCTGCGATATTTACAGGTGATCCCTGGAAAAGAGGCAACTAACTAATACAGATAAGAGGTAATGTACAGTTTAAAGACACCCTGCTGTTCACACCTTGGACATTAGCAAAGCTGCCCAAGGTCATGGGCGTAGCCGCTGAAGTTTCAAAAGGGTATTTCCCTTACACATTTCTCACTAACGAAACTTTGAATTACGTAGGACTACCTTCACCCAAACATTACTTTAACTACACCAACATGAGTGATAGTGAGCGTGAAGATTTTGACCGCAACTACAACAGTTTTAATGAAGCTAATCCATACAATATAGCCGATGAATGTGAACGTTATTGTGCGAATAACGTACGTGTACTTAGAGTATGCTTTGAAGCCTTTAGAAAGATGTACATAACCCGTTTCAAATGCGATCCGCCGCAAGTCGCGACCACGATCGCCTCATTATGTTTTACAGTGTTCAAGAATAACTTCATGCCTAAAGACACCTTAGCAATCATTCACAGAAACAACCCCCGCAGTTATGGGCACAAGGCTATTTACTGGCTCATACACCTACAGCAACAGACCGGGGTATACATAAAACATGCCCGCAACACGGGTGAAGTACCCGTTAAGGTCAATGGTCGTGTTTTTTGGGTTGTTGGGCTAAGTGAGGATCCAGCCACTGGTGAGAAGACTGTGTATTCCTTTAACGGCTGCTGGTGGCATGGATGCCCGCGCGCTGAATGTGCCGTCACAGAGGACCTTTTGGAGATCCCCCGCCGACAGCCTCGCATGGACCCGTAACATGATCAACTTATAGGCTCCCAGTTCACTCAAAAATCGTGTGGGAGCATGAGTATGATGCACGGATGGAAACAGATGCCCAGTACCGTGAAGAAATAAGGGCCATCAAACGTTCAATGGTGTTGGACCCCTCAAATGCGGTGACAGCTTGTTTGGAGGGCGCACAAACCCATTCAAGCTATACTTTCCGCCTACGGAGGGCGTGAAACTCCACTACTACGACTTCTGCTCTTTATACCCCTACGTGATGAAGAACAATCCGTACCCCGTAGGCGCCTGAAAAAATGGTGGGTCCCACCATACCAACCATCGAGGAGTTTTCAGCTAACTTGAATGAGCGCTACTTTGGACTCTCTTTCGTAGACGTGCTCCCCCCTCGCGATTTATGGATGCCGATCTTACCCGTCGTTATAGATCACAAGCTCATGTTTCCCCTGTGCGTGAAGTGCGCAGAGGAGAACAACGGTGATTGTGACCATACAACCCACCAGCGTAAGATCAGAGGTGTATATACAAGCCCTGAGCTGGCCCTAGCCGTTCGCCATGGGTATAGAATATTGAAGATACATGAGGTGTGGAGGTTTCAGAAGCTACCCAACCTTTTCACACCATATATAAACGCTTTTTTGAAGGATAAGTAGAAGCATCAGGATATCCGCGAGGGGTTGATACCGAAGATGAAAAAACGGCTTATATTCAGCGTTACCGTGCCCATGAAGGTATACAGCTTGACCGATCCCAAATTGTTAAGAATCCTGGCAAGCGCTTTAGTGCAAAGTTGTGCCTAAACAGTCTTTGGGGAAATTTGCACAGAATACCGGCAAAGGGAACGTCCATTTGGCACAAAGTTATAGTGAAGTCTGGGATTATGCCAACGCTCCCGATAAAGAGGTTATGGAGATCGTGAATGTAGGTAATACTTACATAATAAAGTACAACATCACCGAACTGGCCACAGATACCTCACGGGTTACAAACATACCTGTAGCCAGCTTCACAACGGCCTACGCCCGCATCAAACTTTGGGGTCTACTGCACTCTCTTGGACGGAGGGTTGTACGCTGACACAGATAGCGTGATATTCACAGCGAGGGAGGGTGAATACATGCCTGCTATTGGGGAATTCCTCGGAGAGCTAACTGATGAGATCAAGGACGAGTATGGTGATGGTGCATACGCAGACTCGTTTGTATCAACAGGGCCAAAAACCTATGGGGTACGGGTGAGGGTAGGGGATGATATGAAGTATATCGTGAAGGCTAAGGGTATCACGCTTAACCATGCGAACCGTCGAGTCGTTAACTTTGACTCGTTGAAGGATCTAGTGTGCTTGGAAGATGAGGGTGACCAGCCACCCCAACTGACTGTGGGGACGCACAATTTTCGGGCGCAGAAACTGGGGTGTGTGAAGGAACTTAGGGGCACGAAGGTATGCCGTAACACCTATAGGAAGCGTTACCAGGTGCCTGGTACCTATGATACCGTACCCTTTGGTTACCTTAATCCTTGATTGTATTTATATATATGTGTATTGTTAACGATATGTTTATTTATCACGCATATTTGTTTCAATTAAGGTTTCATTTTCTCCTTTGCGTACGTGCGTGAGTGAGTTTTTAACAGACTTTAGGGACGAGTATCGCTTGTTAAACAAAAAGGATAAGTATGGGCATATATTTCTCTCAATTAGTGCACTGGATTGTGAAGATGTTTAGTTTGTGGAAATGAACGTCTGGTGAGTGATAAAACATTAAAGCCGGTATTGCTTCATGTAGCGGAAAATTTTGTTTGTCCAGGGACACAAGTGTTCGAACGAGCCTGTACACGCTTCAGCAGTTTATGGTGTGACTCGCTCCTCCCAGCGAGCCGCCCACCCGTGTACCTCACCCCTCCGAAACACACGAGTTCGAACAAACCCGTACACGTTTCATCAGCGTGACTCACTCCGCCCGTCGAGCCGATCCGTCCAACTGTGGCTCATAGTCATCTCAGAACTTGAACCGAGTAGACGTGCGAATACGATGGAACTTCTTTTAAGAAGCATTCTCAACGCCTCGTACGATGTTTCCGTGACGAAGCCATTGAGCATGTTCAGGCGTGAAATCGGCACCATTAACTATGTACTTGAAACGATTTGCAGGCAAGCAAACTCTGGTAAACGTAATGTTATTTATTTAAGTGTTGAGGAGATGAATAGTCTTCGTGATAGTTGAGAAGTGGGGAGAGGACCGTTATAAAATACCTGCAGGTGTAGGTACAACAAGAGAGCAGATTAGTGACGCCCCCTCATATGCCGTTGTTTGCACGTTGTGTATAAATAACGATCAGCCATGCATTGATATACGACTGATGTGGAAGAATGCATCTGATAATAATGTTCTTGTCCCTACGCGAAACCGTTTCATCCTCGACAGAATGTTTGAAATCGTCGGATTCCCCAAGCTGAAGCCTATATTAGACTCTCGTGTTACGGATATGATTTATTTTGACACGGTTCTTGAATAGACATACACCGCTCTGCTCGACGGATTTATTGATTGTAGGAATGAACAAGGCGAGAATGGTCTCGAGCTGGATGCATATTTAAAAGATTTAGATTCTTCGAAATATCCTGAACTTTGGTACAAAGCACTTGAGCGGTACAGGGCAGAGCTTGCCTACACTGTTCACCCTGAAGAACTGTACCTCTATATAATGAATAGCTGTCGTTATGACTTGGAAGATTATTTCAATTGCCGCTATGCAGAGTGAAGAAGAGTTCACGATAGAAAAGCTCGGGACGTTAAGAAAAAACCCTCGATCAGAAAGGAGTGTTTATAAACTTGTATTTAATGTTGTGGCTAACGATGACCTCTTTGTGCGTGCTTTTGATTGTATTCTAGCCGTGTTTAAAGATAACTTGCCAACCGAATGTAAAGTGGGTACAAAAATAGTATTGAACGATATGAAAGCCATTTATATCGAGTATAGACATCCGTATAACTTGAACGGTGAAATATTGCTTGGACGGTTTTACCGTGTAGTGCTAAGTAATAACTATGTGAATGTAGACTCGATTACGTGTGAGTTTAGCGTTTTGCGCTGTAGAACATAAAGTATTTTGATGTATATTTATTTATTTAATTGTGTATATATATATATATATATATATTTCTTGTACTAATATGCAGTTGATTATACGTTTCGTATATTATTATTTTCAATATATTAAATTATTTAATATAAACTATATATATATATATATATTTCATGTACTAATATACTGATGGTTATACTACAAAGTTTTGTATATTATTGATTATATATTTCGCGTTCGTATTTCTTATGCTATTATTATTTTTAATCATATATGTTCCATTGTATATTTATTTTCTATATATTTCGTGAAATGAATCTATTAATTCGTCTAAATAAACAGAATGATGTAATGGTGTTTTATTTAATTATTTTGGTTGTACACGACTTTAATTACAGCAAATGGCTGCCTTCTAAAACGGACTTCTAAACCAACTGTCGAAAAATATCTGGACAGCACAATCTGGCCAATTATGCCTTCCAAGTCAACTGGCTGGTTAATTCAGAATATGTGCTTTAATTAAATAAATAAACGCAATCTGGCAACTCAATAATATACACCTGACCAAGCCATTTACGCCTTCTAAGTCAACTGGCTGGTTAAGCCAGAATATATGCTTTAATTAAATAAATAGCGCAATCCGGCAGCTCAGCCAGATAAGCCAACTGGCGGATTAAGCCAGCTGGCTGATCAGGAACATATTAAGACAACGGCCGCTCGGCTGAAGTCTTAATATGCGCTTGGCTCCTGCCAGGCGAAAACCTCTCTTCCTCTCTCTCCTTCTCCTCTCTCTTTCTCTTGTGGGATAACTCCGCCTCCAAGTTGCATACCCCTTGTTGCTTTTGCAAAATTCCCCTCCCATTTGTTGCATAACTTATGCAACATTGACCAACATTTTCAATTGCATTGCGCTCTCTCCTTTTTCGCCCATACTACTCGGGCCTGCTGCCGAGTATCTTTTTAGTTTCCCCATAGCTTGTGTTGTTGTTGTTTTGAAGTCAAAGTCCGTTATATGTTCCCCTTATAATTCTTCTTCAAGAACGCATTTCTATCACATATTAGTTTATCAGTTTTGGGATACTGAAAGATGATTTATACTGAGCTTTTAATATTTACGATACTTCTTTTAGATCATCGGTTAAAACATTGTTTTCTTTTTTCAAAGGTTCAATAGTCGCTGATTTTTCGTTTTCCTGTTTGCAAAATTATAAAAGTATTTCGAGTTAACCATTATCGCTTTTAAAACGTTGTCGTCTTCTCTCTCTCAATTAGACCCTGTATGATGCAACTATACTCTCCAGTTTATCATTTAATATTTTTCTGATGTTGTCTTTACAGTTTCTTAATTTTACAGTCACTCTTTTTCTCTTGTGGAGCATTGACTTCTTTTGTCTCTCGAACCTGCTTCTATCTCCTCTTTGTTGTTTTTTTGGGACATATCTTTCCACAGTTTCTAGTCTTTCTAGAGTTTAATATAATTAGAATCTCTTCCGTTGCCTTGTCCTTAAAGATGGTTCTCCAGTCTATTGCTTCCATGCTGGCTACAGTACCTTCCCAATTTATAGCCTTCGAGTGAAAATTAAAAAGTTCCAATTTGCCTCTTTCTTTCCTTCCCTGTTGATTTTATATTGGGTGTTATTTCATTAATATTATGATCTGATATTATATTTGAGGATATTTCTGTTATCAATTAGGTTACTGTTGTTTGTGAATACCAAATATAGGCGGTTGTTTTTTCTTGTATTTTCCTATATTTCTTGTGTTGACAAAAATGCACCAGCTAGAGCTAGCAGCATTTTTGTTGGCTCTTGGTCTTCCCATTTGCTTCTTTGTCTTGGTTTTTACCTATATTTCTTCCTATCCTTTTATATTTCATAAATGGGAAACTAAAATCACCGCAGAGAATAATATTTGGGGTTGGGGAGTGTAGAGCTTTCACCCAATTCCTAACCTTTGTAACGGTATCTGAGAATTTTGTAGTTTGAGTGTTCAGGGGTCTATATATTGCAATTAGTACCATGTTTAACTTTTCAACTTTTGCTGCTAATGTTTATATATAATAATGCAAACCCACAAAGAAAAAGAAAAATAATTCCAAGGCCTTTCGTATATTGAGAAGTACACCTCGTCAGGGAATACACGAAAGGCCTTGGAATCATTTTTCTTTTTCCTTATGGATTTGCATCATTCACTCATTTCACGTGTTTAATTGTGAAATTCTTCCCAGATATATATATATATATATATATATATATATATATATATATATATATATATATATATATATATATATATATATATATATATAACGTCGGTTGTATGAATGTATTGAGGAACTCCACGATAATAGTGAATGTTTTTTGTTCTTCAAAAGCGATACATGTGTCACATCTGAGCGGATTCATGATTTCAAAAAAACTAAAAGTACGAGATTGCTCAGCGCGAAGGCACGATTACTCGCAAGGGGTTCGGTCAGAAATATAATAAAGTACATGTCAGTGAACTGTGAATGCAGTTTGAATGAAAATTTACTGAGGGGCTTCTTCAGGGCAAGAGATATATGCCTTAACGACGAGAATTTCTACCTGTGATGCGAGGGTAATTAATCAGTTTAATGGCTTCATTCATTTTGGATTGCTCTTGGGTAGTTTAATATAATTCTTTTTCCGACGTCCAGACCATAAATGAAAGAAATATTTCATATGGTAGTTCAAGAATGAATTGTAGGCTCGGTGATACATCAGTATTTCATTTTTCCTCCAGGTATATTTGGTTACCAAAGTCGGTTGCAAAGTCGGGCGGTTAGGTCTTCAACTACAGTATATCCCGAGTTGGAAATTGGAATAAGAAATTGTGAAATTGTTTTCGAAGTAGACTGTACAATAAGTTAAAAAAAATATTTTCACGACAGGACTTTTTTCAATCGATTGTACAGTCGCCTGCAATAATCCTGCTCCACCCTCTCCGAGATGTGAAAACAACGCAATCCCTCTTAAACTCCAGTCCCCCACCCTCACTCCTCCTCCCTCCTCCTCCTCCTCCTCCTCCTCTCCTCCTCCTCCTCCTCCTCCTCCTCCTCTCAGGTGTTGTCATAGTAATATTTCTATATACTCTATATTCTCTATTCTAGATTCGAATAGCATCTAATTTTAAACTGTGATTTGATTTGACTCCAGCGACGAAATATATTAAACAATATATATTAATATAGATGTAAAAATGAATAATTTTAACATTCATTTTTGCATATGAAGTACAAACTCACGTGCCACTCGAACTGCATATAAAGTGCAAGTTTTGAAAAAAAAATTATTTTCTTCCCATTTAATTTTGCTAAGTAATTAATGAATTATTTCTTTTTTAAATTACCTAATCACTTTTTAGGGATCACCTGAAGATCAGGACCCCTAGCCTTATTTAGTTAGCCTTATAAGGCTAACTAACGTAAATATCACGACCTAACCTAACCAATCGTTAGGTCAACTGTACGCCCTTGACGAATGGTTAGGTTAGGTCGTGATATTTTCATTAGTTAGCCTTATAACGCTAACTAAAGAAGGCTGGGGGCCCTGATCTTCAAGTGATCCCTTTTTAGATTAAGCTTAATCATGTAATCGTATTAAATTCTGCAATGTTAATTTTTTAAACATTCTCTCTTAGTTGTAAAAGATGAAGTCATAACTTGCTAAAACTCTAAATTAACACTTAATTTAAAATTTTAATAATTTAATTTGGCTCACATATGTTTAATTTTAATCCATAATAAAATGTATATTTCAGTTTCCATTTTTAGTTAACTCGGCAAATTATGATAACATCAGATCTGTCAATATGCTGTTTAAAAGAAAAATATTATGACTTCATCTTCAAATATCTTGCTTATCTGCCAGTATTCTGTTAGCCATAATTTACCTTTATCTTCAAATGTGATATTTTGCAAAAAAAAAAAATTACCCTATTGAGACTAAAAAACAAAACAGGTCAACATTAAATAATGATGATGTCACCAAATTGTAAGTATATAAACTCTTGTAATTTTTCAAATTATCTTTCTGATTATTCTGATCTGACCTAGAAGGTGAAGCATTACCTGTAATATTTTAGAAACAGTAAAATTCAGTCAGAAGATCTCTTTGTCTTCTTCTTTAAGCCTTGCTTTCTCCAAAAAACTTTTAGCTTTAAAATAGAATAAATAATTTCCCGATACGCTACAAGAAGAATCGGGGAACCGTCAGCTAATTTTGTAAGTTTTCACAGAATCCTCCGATCTGCGACAAGAAGAAATCGGAGTGCAATATAAAAGAAACTACTGCGATTCGCTACACGGTACCAGCTACCCCAGTGAGAAAATCCGTTGCTGCCACTTAATCCCCGTCAATCTCGAACCACCCAAGGCCATAGACAGAGGGTTAACATAACTGTACATTACAGGATAATTGCTCTGTTCATACTGCCAGGGTCATCAGACGATGGTTTCAGGAACAAGAAGATGTCGAGCTGCTGAACTGGTCCGCCAGTGGGGCAAATGTGGCTAACACTTGTGAGCCTGGGCAGGAGCGGACATCTCGGCACTTGCTGGAATACACCATGGCAGAGTGGGAACCTTTCCTCACGAACCCACAAGTCATCTACATTCACGTGGCATCTGTTCCAAATACGCGCTACAAGAGGTCATTAATAATAATGGAGGATGGACCAAATATTGAGTAATTGTGTATAATAATGTTATGGTTGTGATGTAGTAAATATATATTTATTTACTTGAACAATTGTCAGGTCCTTATAATTTGAACATTGTTTTGTATGTTCTTAAGAAAATCCCTAAATTTACTTGATTCATGTTAATTTCTGTAATAAAAAATTGAACTATGTTATCATTCTCTCTTCATGGGTAGACCTTTTTCTGGATAATCATTTGTTGATGATGCATGGACTTTAAACAGAAATGTTATTGCCTGGAGAAAAGTCGATACTGCAACTTATCATACACTTCAACTATAACATGGCCACATCAAAATCCTATGATTGAAAGTTTTTAAAATATTCCACGTTTGTGAAATAACCTAACTACTCTATTCCCTAAATTTAGGAATAATGCATGAATAAAATGCATAGTCGTCCGAGCATTACCACCAAAACTACAGTGAACAATATATTTATTCAGTCATTGGTTTTCAAAAAATAAAAGTATTACCATGACAACACCTGAGAGGGGGAGGAGGAGAGGGAAGAAATGAGGGTGGGGGACTGGGGTTTAAGAGGGACTGCGTTGTTACCACATTTCGGAGAAGGTGGAGCGGAATTATTGCAGGGGACTGTACTGACATGCTATTTTGTTTTCCTCCGGATTTGAGGTTGCTGTTACCCTTAGCGTAAAGAATTTTATTTTCTCTAAGAATAAAACATTACGTATTAAAAAATTTCTGTTCTTTGATTCAAGTTATGTTTATTTAGTGTTCCAAGATCAATAGCGTACAGTGGTACAGTCGCCAACAAGTATATGTCAGCATTCCAGATATCATAGAGAGATATTATAGAGATATCATACAAAGACGTATTTTCATCACCTCGTTGAAATTCATTCCGTCAGTCACAGCCGCTTTTTTGAAGTACAACTTTCTTGTTTTCTACACATTTGCGGAATTTCATCAATTTAATATATATATATATATATATATATTAGTGATGTAGCGGATGTCATTTTTTTCACATCCGCGGATGCGGATGCGGATGAGGATGTTTGATTTCAACATCCGCGGATGCGGATGCGGATGTCTACATTTTCGTTATTTTTTAGGATATATTCGAGATTTGTTGTGTTTAACGTATATAATAAGTTATTATATAGAGAGAGCTGAAGCTATAATGTAGTATAATTGATTAATTGTACAATAATTGCTGTACTTTTCTCTGAACATATAAAATAATATCAAGCATCTAACTAATATAGAAATCAATTAGTGAATTCGTCTGCAAATAAATTCGTTATATTTTGTTGAGTTTCAGCCACAATTAGAAACCATAATTGTGTTACCAGGATGCGGGACGTGAACCCAACTCAAATGCACCCCACCGACCTCTTTCCCCAACCTCCACCCTTATAGAAAGAGATCTTTAATTAGCTTGATAACTGTTTATATTAAGTTTAAAGTTTTATTAGGCATATTTATAAATGAGTAATTAAAATAAAGTAAACTAAGATGTTCATCGTTTAATGTTCAAACTTAATTATAGGAAGGTTATGCTTAAGGAACATTAATTTTTCTGCCTTTTCTGCTGCCAGTCTGTTTCTCTTTTCATCATATATTAATCCAGCACTGCTAAATAATCTCTCGCTTGGTACGTTTGTTGGAGGACAGGCTAAATGTTTCCTCGCAAGTTTACTCAAGTATGGATAGATATTCTGCGTATTTTTCCACCAACTAATAGGATTGTCACATGCAGCCAGGCGTTTTTCTTGGTGATAGCTCTCGATCATTTTTACTACATCTTTTGACATCGCGTAGGTCTCGTCATTGCTGCTTGACTCAAGAAACTGAGAGACAGATTCTGTGATAGATTTGCTTGTTGAAGGTGTTGGTTCTGTCACTGAAACTTTTATTCTTTTGGTGGGTGGCGAAGCGACAGATTCAAGAGATTGAAGCTCTTCAACTGCTTTGCCAAGTGATGATTTAACTCGTTCTAATGTACTAGGTGAAAATAACTTAGCTTTGTAACGTGGATCTAAGTAGGTTGCAAGAGAGTAACTTCATACAAGAACAGCCTCTCGTCTTGTCGCTTGCATCACTTTTGCGCACAATGAACTAGTTCTATTAATATAGTAGAATTTGATAATTTCCGCTTATTAATGACGTTTTATCTCAACGGTCCACATCCGCACGACATCCGCAGTCCAAAGTGCGGATGCGGATGCGATAAAATGTGCGGATGTTCCGCGGATGCGGATGCGGATGTGACCTACATTACTAATATATATATATATATTATGTATATATATATATATATATATATATATATATATATATATATATTTATGGAGACAGAGAGAGATATTAAATGTCAAAATTAAAAGCCACCCGAAAAGATTAAAATGTTGACGTTTCGCGTCGAAGTCTATGATGGCTTGTCAAAGCCAATATACTAATTGAGGGAAAGAGCCAGGGAAAACCACCGTGGCATAGACAAGAAAAGGAAGGCGCCAAAAACTCACACATCACCAGATGCCAGATGTAAAAGGTAAATACTTCGATGAAGAGCGAGAAATTTTGAAGATTGAAATTTTTTTTTTTTTTTTACTATAGGTCCTGGTCCTTAGGAGGCCATTTTCATTTTTGATACAGAAACGGGTTTATATGCGCCTCGGTGGTGGTGTAGTGGTTAGAATCCATTGGCTCTGGGTTCGGTTCTCGGCGACGGCAGGCGGCGCGCAGCTCATCCAGCTGTTTATCCTTTCATACAATAAAATTGGTTAGTAAATAAATGGGTACCATGGGTAACGTGATAGCCTACATTTTTATTGAAGAAATAAATAAATAAATAAATAATAATGTAGATATTTTGAACGCTGACAGACTTCTGTTGACGACTGTACACGCATAAAACGAGAATGTCATAAGTAGATGCATTATATAGGTAATATAACTTAATATCCGAGTTATTTATATTTTTACAGCTCAATATACAGTAGATAAGATTGGGTATAGTGGCATCTCTTCAGCTGATATGGTTCCTCTTGATATACCCTAGATTGCCTAAAACATCATCATGTTTCCCTATCACATCTACTCGCATGGGTACATAGATCCCAGTGTCAAATATTACTTTTCCAGCTAAAGAAATGTTTCAATACGAGGAACAAGAAACCTTGTCCGTTACCTATACCAGTGCTGCACAACCCCGGCCCGCGGGCCAAATATGGCCCCCCACGGGTCTTTTCAGTGGCCCCACGGGTCTTTTCAATTCAATGAAAAAGTTAGCTACCCAAAGAAAAATCTGAAATATTACCCCTGGTTATTATAAAAAATAGAATATCTATATATCTGGCCCCTACATATAAAACAGATGGTTGGTTTGGCCCTCACATCAAAAAAGTTTGTGCACCACTGTCTATACCAAAATGTCAAAATGAAAGTGACGGAGAGGACATCGTATTATCCAAAAATCTGTGAAGATTTCAGAATATTTCGCCAGTTCTTCACGAAAACTCTAACTTAAATATGCAAAAATAATAAAGAGAACAACTAATAAAATAAGCATTATAATAATTATAAAAAAATAATAAAAAAAAAAAAAAATATATATATATATATATATATATATATAATAATTAGACCGTTTCACGATTATATGGTAATTTTTCAAATTGAATTTTGATAAACGCACACACTTTTATTTTTTTATATAAAGGAAGAAAAACAAATAGACAAAATATCATTTTATTTTGATAAAAAGGCACCCTCAGATGGCACTTCTTTTACATTAATGGATAATTAGAGCAAATATAAGACTGAACGAAAAATATGTTTTAAAACAAAGCGACTTAAATTCTATTAAGACATATTGATTAAGAATATAGGGATTTCAGTGGCTGAGGGACCTCCTTCTCTGATTTTCAATGATTTGAAAGGCCAGTTGTCTCTCTTCCTCACTCTTTGTGAGCTTCTCATTAAACTCTGTCGCCAGTTTGACTCCTCGTTCAGCACAGTCGTTGATTACTTTGACTGCCATGACCCGATTACGGTGCTCCTCAATGTCTTCAAGTTTCTTGGGAATTTCTATTTCAAACACTTGAAGAAGTCTTGTGTTTGAGTTGTGACAAAACTGGTAATCTTTAAGTCATTGGGGTTTTGCAACATTCGGGGGTCCACCTTTCTTGCCCTCACTTTTCGAGGAGGCGCGTGGTGAAGGTTGTGGAGCATTAGAACCTTATCATCTTCAGTCACGAGGTTTGAGAAAAAGCCAAATCCTACAAGATCCTCACTCAAGTACCAACCATGAATATGGTTCTGAAGTTTTTTGAGGGCTGTAGCACCCACTTCCTTATCAACCTGGATCTTGTAGATATGTAGCATCTTGAGGAGGGCCAAATCATTTGCCTGAGCATCAATTCCAACTGGAGATGTATACCAAGCTTGAAGATAAACTGTCACTGAAAAGGCGTTTATTCGTATCAGAGCTTGTTTTTCATGAGGGGTGAGAAGGAATTGGTTCCTAAATAAGTAAATTTTTAAGGAATAGATGCCCTTTCCCAACCATCTAGCTCTGCTGTAAGCTCCTGGGTAGTGGAATCTGCTATCAGAGTCTTTATTTGTTTTAGGCATTGACAACCAAGGAAGATAAGTGCAAGTTCTAAGTATTCCCTGTAGTCACCTCGAGTGTGGCCCTCTTGAAGTTTGGAGTTGATGAAAGAAATAAGCTTGTCTCTGCTTCAAGATCCAATGATCTAAAGATTCTGAGGTGAGATCATTGGGTTCATAGGGCTTGTAATTCTGCTGATCAATGTTATCCCAACAATCTCTGAATCGATTGAATAAGGGAATTTGTGGACCCGAAGAAGAGAAAAACATGTCAAAAACTGCAGTGATAAGAAGCTCGTGGATATGGTGGCGGCATGCCAGAAAAAGGAGTGATCTCTGAAGGGCCTTTGGATGATGGTACAAGCCCCAGCATGGATACCTGTATTGTTTGCAGTAGTATCAAAACAAAGGCCTGCTACCCACTCATTTACTTGTGCCATTGCTTCAAGACATCTAAAACTGCTCTCCCCATTTCTTCTCCCGTTCCAGAAATAAGCTTTGGAATAGACAGTAATTTTTCTAATTCGCCTGCACCAGTCACAACAATGGGCATTACATCAATCTTACCCCCATGCATGGATGGAAGAAGCTTTCCATCAAAATGAATTATTAAAGGGGTATTTGGTTGGAAACTGGCTTTAATGTCTTCTCCCATCTGCATCCGTGTTGATCGCCGAGACCTGTAGATAGAGGATGATGAAAGTGTGATCTCTTCAATTTCCACTCCAGCAGCTGAAAGGGCAGGTGCCACAATGTGCATAGCAGCTCTTGCAGATGTTCCAGTGCGGTCCAGAGCAGCCAAGAACTTTTATCCCTAACAATTACACCTGGTTCAAGCTTCTCCTTTTTTGAAGATGATGATGAGAGTGCTCTGTAGAGTAATTCATCACCAGATGATTCTTCACTTCTCCTGAACCGGAATTTTCACATTGGTTGAGATCCACAACCTTTGTCAATTGCCTCATTTCTTCCTTTGATTTCCTGCGAAGTTTTTTCATTCTTTCCATGCTTATCTCGTGCTTTTGCCTTTCTTGAAAACTCCTTGTCTTCTGGACCCATAATCATTTTCCGATCGTTCCTTTGATCCTTAAGAAAATCTTTATCCTCCTGCAATTTTATTTCTGTTTCCACTTCTGAATGAGCTACATCGAAAAGCTTCTTTAAGCTGGTGACAAATTCTGCTTCATTCTTCTCTTGGGTAGGAGTTCGTCGAGTTCGGTTCTTGACCAGCCCTTCATGCTTATTGTAAAGCCTTTTAAGCTTTGAGACAATATAAGGCTTGTGGGATGTAATAAGGAGGCTTTTTCCCACATAGCAATAACTTCGTTGGCTACAGTTGCGCAAGCTACAGAGACATTTTGCTTTCCCACCTTAATGTGATAAAAAAGACGTTTAAGGACATCACTGTTAGTTGGAAGCTGCTTCTCAGAAAAACCCTCTTCCAGCACTTGTCCGACCAACCAGACTTCACACTTGTTTCTGGTTTTTGCCATAATTCTGAGGGAAAAAGTTTTACCACCTGTTAGTCTTAATAATAATATAATATAATCATTAATCACTCACCTAAATTATATTATGACTTGATTACTGTAAGAAAGTTGTAAAGTAACATGAAGTAACCTTTCTAGAACAGTAAACTTGTGAAAATATCAGTAATTATAGATGAAAAAGCAAATAAAACATCATATAATCCATAAAGGGAAAAAACGGAAATTCTAGAATAGTTATCCTGAAGGAAAATTTTCTAGAATTCTCTCTAAAGAATATAGGGGGGTTACTGGACCATTCCTGAAAATGACCTACTTATCTTCCAATTTTTATTTATGAATTTTATATACCAAATTTAAGAGGACATCACAAAATAAATAAATATATTTGCCAGAAAATGAAAATTTTCTCATGAGGGGTAAAATAGATATGCATTGAGGGGTGGGATAACAATAAGCTCTTGTCTTAATATTTTGCATGAAGTCTTTATTCATGACATATTACGTTTTTAGTATGTGTGCGTTGAGCCATCATAAATTTCGATTTTTCGAAACGGCCTAAATTATATATATATTATAAAATATCTCATTTCCCAAAGATTTGGGGTGAGAAGGCAGAAACAACCGGGATGTAAAGTAGAGAAGGTAGTGAAACGTAGAAAAGGTAGAAACTAACGTGCACACATCATTCACGCAGCCGTCTTGGAGGACCAGCGCCCTCTCACATGGCAAATTTCCACACCTGCCGCGCTTCATACGCTGTGCATGCTGGCGCTTACAGGGCCTTGTCAATATATATATATATATATATATATATATATATATAGCATTCATAAATACCAAATTCGTCGAACATTTGTGTAAATTTTCGTCCGTGACCATTTTTTACCTAGTAGGACGAACGGTTTATACCGGGTGATTACAAATGATCTTCCCAATTTTAAACATTTATTATGAAAACACTAAGAACGCTACATCGAAAAGAATATAGAATATTCCAAATAATTTTTTATTTGTCATATTGAACGTGTCAGAAACAGTCCTAAAGTTAACGTGTTTTGTGCTCTTGTCGCTCAGAAAGTGTACGGTCCATTCTTCTTGCTGAACAAACAACTAACGTATCATTTACCGCGATATACTACAGCTGTGGCTGTTGCCCAAGCTACTAGAGGACAAAGCTGATGTGTGGTCTCAGCAGGATGGTGCGCCATCCCATTTCCACAGTGAGGTTACGACATTCCTGACTGAGCAATTGCCTGAGTGTTGGGTCGGGCGTGGCCTTGGCCGACTCGTTCGCCGATCTAAACCCCCTGACTTCTTCCTCTGAAGCTATATCAAAAATAAATTTTTGTTCCACCACTGGCAACAACTTTGGAACATTTGAAGGAAAGGATAAGTGAGGCTGTTAGAAAAGTTCAGTATGATATGCTACAAAATGTATGAAGGGACACAGAATATCGCTTTAATGTCTGCAGAGCGACAAAAAGAGTTCATATTGAATTTCAATAGCTTGTAAATAAAATTTTTGAGTTCTTCTTTATTTGTGTATTTTGCTTTTCGCTGTAGCTTTGTTAGTTTTTTCATAATAAATGTTTAAGTCGGGAAGATCATTTGTAATCACCTGGTATATTTTATATTTTCAGAATTTTAATTATTTTCCTTGCGTTAAGGTATGGAGCAGAGGTGGGGAGTCGGCCAAAAAAATTCTGACTCCTGACTCCCGACTCTTGAGTCAGTTTTTTGAAACTAACTCCTAACTCCTGACTCCCTGCAATAATTCTATACACTACAGTATTATAGCTGTAGCATTAACCTAATCCTCTTTTCCCATTGGAGAGGGTTAGGGTCCAAATCTGTATATGTAAGACCTAAGAAGGCCCTCAAACAGAGTCGGGTGAGATGAGAGACTATCACAAGCCTCAACCCTATGACAGAGGCATTGCACTTAGCTTTAAAGATACACCCTAAGGTACTAAAGGATTTAGCAGAATAAATAATAAATCTCAGTCTTAATTAAATTTATTTTGCTTGATATGTAGATATAAAATAAATAAATCTTTATAGCAACTAAAATAATTTCTTTCCAATAAATTCCTTTTGAAAATAAAATACATATATAGTCTATCTAATTTAAACCAAATGAAATTGGCCAGAGCTTCAATATAAAAAAATAGTTTACTATAATATATTTTTTATTAACATATATAAAGTTAAATATGGATAATAATATTGAAGTTTAAAATCATTATCTGATAAATTTTCTACAAAATGCAAAAATATACAAATCATTTAAGAGTTGGGAGTCGTTATTTTTACCGACTCCGACTCCGACTCCCGACTCCTCTAAAAAACTCAAAAAGGGCCAACTCCCGACTCCTAACTCCTAACTCCGACTCCGACTCCCCACCTCTGGTATGGAGACTTCATGCGAAAGTTAGAGAAAACGTTTTTTTACCGTATACAATTATTATTTTTTCGAGTTTCACTGGCGTTCGGATTTTAATTAAAAAAACTCGGAAGTCAAGTAAGTCGTCCTTATTTGCTACCTCAGCCTTCACACACTAACTTGTTTTAGGTTAGGTTAGGTTAACCTGAGTTAACTTAACCTCAAATACTGTAAGTAGGTCGTACAAGAAAATTCGACTTATTTACAAAATCCGACTTAAATGATAAAAAGGTGGCTTACTCTTGGCGCTACTTGGGGATACATTTGACCTTAAGCTTTTGGCTTCCATTTTGTTATATTCTGAACTCTACGTACTTCAATTACCCAAATTGAATGGAATTAGTGGGAATCTGCTTTCCTTAACAGAATAGAGAGGCATCATTGAACGACACAAGAGTCCAGATGATTTTCATCATACTTTTAGTTTCACTATTTTATTTAACCCTTTAAGGACGAGCCCGCAGCATATGCGGTCACTTTGTTACCAGAACGTATAGGTTTTGTTGTTATTTAAAACTAATATTTTAGTAACTAGTCACTGAATGATACACATTTGGGTTCCTTTCTCAACCAACTAAAATGACATCTATATATCAAACATGTAGAAACATTTATAAAACGAGGCATTGTAGTACAATTTATTATTATTTCTGGTGGACCTTAAGGTCCATCCGTCGTTTAAAGGGTAATGAAGTTGAGGAAGAATTGAAGACCAAGTAATGTGAGAATTTTCATTATTTCTCAAGATTTTCCAGATATTTTCAGATTTCAGTCGATGTAAAACTTTCAACAATTACGCTATGAAAGAGAAAATTTCCTGTTAAACCATTCGTGTCGAAGTTCATGAATGGAATTTTGATAACTTTAACTTCCATGTAATAAATGTTTCCTAATATTGACCCTATATCTTCCCGTTTTAGTATATAAATTAAAATTAGAGCCAGTAAGTTCCTGGTTAGTGTCAATGCTGTCCCCAGTTTGGAACATAATTCTGAAACAAACTTTTCCTTACTAATCTATTTTGAACAAAACGGCGTAAAATTTTCGAGTCATACTGAACTTTACTGTTTACATTATATAGAGAGTTCAGGGGAAGTCTTTTCGCCTCACTGGGACGGATCCACGTTTCCGTGAAGTTTACGTGAAGTTTCCGTGAAGTTTCGGTGAAGTCTCCGTGAATTGGGAAACGAAGCGAACGCAAAAGATGAAACAAAATGGCAACTATAAAAGACTAAAAACTTAAAAATATGGGCTATCGCTGTACATTCTTCTTGCACCTACATTTTCACTGTATCTTCTAGTTATGATATTTTCTTAATCTATGTTATCATCATCATCATCATCATCATCATCTCTCTTGAAATACTTGATTTGGTCGACTTATTTTGAGGTCTGACGTCACGTTCTTATTTGCTGATTTCGTACAAATTACTTCTCGACTCGAATTTAAAGAATTTCGTTAAATTTTAAGAATTTTTGCCCTTAAACTTGGTAGGAATTATTTCTTCTATTTTTTGAGAATTCTTTTCACAAAAAATATAAATCCAGAATTTTAGCTTTTATTAAATTTATTTTTTTATATTGGAAAGTCATTTTACATTTCATTTTTTAATTATTTTTAAGAGAATTTCTAAATAAAGAAGAGAATTTATATTTTGTTGTAAATTTATAAGAATATTTTCGACAAATATATATATATATATATATATATATATATATATATATACTGTATATATATATACACACACACACACAGCACAGTATATATATATATATATATATATATATATATATATATAATATATATATATATATATATATACACACACACACACACTCGTGTATATATATATATATATATATATATATATATATATATATATATTATATATATATATATATATACGGTATACAGTATATATATATATATATATATATATATATACACACACACACACACACTCGTGTGTATATATATATATATATATTATATATACTATACACACACACTCGTATATCAATGTTTTTTATATACTGTATGTTTAATATATAGATGTTTCCTCGGTGATGTAGTGGGGTTAGCGTTGCTGACTACAAATCCATCGGTTACGGGATCGAGACCCGGTGACGGGCAGGCGGCGCGCAGCAAAACCCAGATGTTTATCCTTCCACACAATAAAGAAATTGGTTGGTAGATAAATGGGTACCCTGGGTAGCCTAGTGGTTAAAACGCTGGGCTGCTGGTGGGCGTGGTTCGGATTCCACGTTAAACTGTAGGTCTAAGGTGGAGTGTAAAGCTTGACCTTCGTCAGAATGAACAATTCTGGCGGAAGCATAACCAAGGTTATTAAGTAATGTATAATGCAAATTGTGAAATAAAGGTCGCAACATTATTCTAAAGTAAATAGAACAGTAATTCCCAACTTTTTCTGGCTCAAGCACCCCAGTGCCATCTGTTTTTCTTTCGCGGCACTTTGGAGGGTTTTCGTCTGCTACTATTAAAGATGCAGTCCCCCCCCCCCCCCTCCCTCAATACCAAGTGTTGGTTTATGCAGTTTCCGTATGAACATAATAAATAGCGAATGTTTGGTTCTATTGAAATTTGCCTATACAGGTGGGAGAAAAGTCTTTAAGAATTTGATACACACAAATAATTTGTTAATAATAATTCTAATGATATCACTGCAGTGTATGCAATACTTTTCAAAGTAACTATACAAGCCAGGAAGGAACCTAGTTTAAAACACGAAGGCCATAGCCGCTAACCCTCAGTCATCGCCATTCAGTAAGAATGGAATACAGCAATGAAGAAAAGGTGTATTGTGTGTCGTGGCTATTTCTTATAGTACTGTGAAGAAAGTTTGCGTTTATTGTCAGAAAAATATAATAAACCACCACCAAATGCAACCACTCTTCTATACTGGAAGCTCAACTTTGGAACAGGGAGCCTGGTAAAAGATCGTCCAAGAAGCGGAGGCCAGAAACAGCGACAGGAGACAACAACAAAGAAATGTCCTCGCCAGTTTTCAAGTCGATCCATCAACTTCAACAAGAAAAGTGGCAGAGGAATTGGGTATTTCAAAATTTTCAGTAGCAAAATGGTGAAATCACAGGGGTACCACGATTACAAACCCATTTATCTCAGCTTATACACAACCATGATTCTGATTCTCATTTGCTGAAAAAATGAGACAAAAGTTGAACAGTGATTCAGATTTCGTTCGAAAGATCAAATTTTCAGATGACTGTGTCTTCGGTTTAACGAGTAAAAGACAACACAACATTCACTACTGGGCGAAAAAAAATCCCAAATACAATTGGGTAACCCGTTAAAACGACTACACTAACATTTTGGGCGTGCATTGGTTATTCAGGACTCGTTCCCTTTGACATATCGAGAGATACGATGGATGGAAAACGCTATTGCCAGGTATTGAGAGACAAAGTTTTGCCACAGTTTACAAATGGCGTTGGCAGAAATTGCTTCATCAACATGATGGATCGCCGTTACATTACTCTGCAGCTGTCCCAGAGATTCTGGATACGAACCTTGAAGGAAGATGGGTTGGGTGGGGAGGTCCTCTAGAGTGGCCAGCCAGATCACCTGATTGAACCCCATGGGACTTTTGGCTTTGGGCTTATTTGCCCTAGTTTCGTCTATCCAGATGTAAATGCCTTTGGCCGCAGAATAGAAGAACAACTGAAAAGATTCCACTCGATATATTCAGAAGAACAATGAAGAGTTTTTACAGAGAGAATCTACAAATGTATCATAGCGAATGGCATTCCTCTTTAAAGATTAAATTACAATTTAACAAATATTTGTATGATAAAATTCTTATGAACTTTTTGTTTAATTCATCTCATCATTTGAACACTTGTCTGTGTAATGTTGTTAATTAATAGTTGTATGTATAAAATCCTTAGACTTTTCTCCCATCCCTATACATATTTACTAACTTTCACTACTCGTTTTTAGTCAGTTTTCATGAAATTTTGCGGCACACGCGTTAGAAACACGGAATAGAGAGTTAACGTACAAACCAGACTTACATGTAATATATACGTACAGGGTGTCCCGTAAGTCTGGAACCATAGGGCAAAATGATAAAAAGGCAATAAAAACGCCGAAGAACTTTTGGGGACTGTGTTGTGAAATGAGCGAGGATAGGTAGCGGCTGTCATCGTCGGTGGATGTCCTCGGAGGTCCACTGCGTGGTTTATCTCCTATGGATCCCGTTTCCCTGAACTTTGCTACAAGTTTGCCGAAACATTTATTTATTATTATTTATTTTACCCTATGGTTCCAGACTTATGGGACACCCTGTATATATATATATATATACACAGTATATATATATATATGTATATATATATATATATATATATATATATATATTACTTGGAACCCTATTTCAGGTTTAATGTAATTTTCTTTTATTATTTTTAGCAGCAACTGAGAGGAAAATTTAGAATTTCGAAGTATTTGTTGAACTTCATTGAATTGCATACCATTTTGTTGTAAGAGTAAATGGTAGAAGAAAACATCGCCGAATTGGGTGAGCCATAGCTTTCTTTGTAAGGTTAGCCAGAGCTTAAAGGGGAGGTGGAGTCCGTTCGTATATACAGACGTCCCGGAGTTAAGGGCTGGTAAGGGGGCCGTTCACAATTATCAACATTTTCACGACGTACAACCGTACGCTTGGCGGGGGGAGGGGGTTAAGGGTCGTTGTACGCTTTTAGAAATGCGAAAAATGTCGATCCCTATCTTTCCGCCATTTCGTAGAGTATTTATAATAGTGTGACAGTTTTGGATTGTGTATTGTGAGTACGTTTCCTTTATCTCAATAGTGCTAAATTCCAATTTTTGTTTTTAATTTGAGTGTGAATATTAACTTGTAATTTCTAGTTTTTCAATACAATACATTGTAAAAAAAAAAAAAAAGCACATTTTCTTTGTACACCTGTAGGGGGAATAGGGAGGAGGGGGGGTCTTGAAAAAGTGTACTATTTTTACACGTGTGAAATGTTAATAATTGTGAAGGGCCCTGGTGTGTAAGGTTAATTTTGAGAAACTGTTTTCCCCAACTAGTTCCACAAACTGTTACTTACACCGTAATTGGCCTTTTCCTTCGCGCACACACACACACACACACACACACACCACATGTGTGCGCATCTCTGATCTCTGTACACAGACATTTTTAAATCCATTTATCTAAGAAACTAATTAACAAAACTGTGGCTCGAACGGTGTTTTCTGTTGTCATTAAATCGTGCATACTCGCTAATCTAGCCTATCCAAACCTGAACTAACGTAACTTAGCGTAATCTAACCTGATCAGGACCAACATTTCTTTTATTCCGATAGTAAGGATATTTCTAGACCTTTATCTTAATATTTTAATGTTAGGAGGTACCAAAAATGTTACTTCACAAGAAAATTAAACCAATGTATCTATCAATTATCACACACTCGACTTTACTTATGCTCAGTTGGTTACACATACACACACACTCACACACATATATATATATGGGATGAATTTCACAATTGGACACGTGGAATGAATGAATGATGCAAACTCACAGGAAAAGAAAAAAAAAGAAAAATGATTCCAAGGCTCTTCGTGTATTCAGAAGTACACCTCGTCAGGGAATACGAGGTGTACTTCTCTGAATACACGAAAGGCCTTGGAATCATTTTTCTTTTTCCTTGTGAGTGTGCATCATATTTTATATATATATATATATATATATATATATGTTGTGTGTGTGTGTGTGTTGTGTGTGTGTCCAAAAAATATACCTATTTTTATTTGCCCATTATTTATGATGGTTGTAAGAGTATTTTTATTACTGGGCTTCTTCTTCAAAAAGGTAACAGATTGGGAGTTTTATTCCACATATCCCTATATGCATATACCTACACATTGGTGCTGACTCACCCTGAAATAGTGATGCCGCGTTTGCAGCTGGAACGGAAAAATTCGATCGTTCAGTGGTTTTCGTGTGACAATTCTGCGATACAAGTGCAGAGAACTTTTGCAGAGAATATGGATGCAGAGATTCACCGAATAGGAAGACAATATCACGAATTGTTAGAAAGTTTCAAACAAAGGGAATGTAAGCAATCAACATAAGGATAATATGGTAGGGCGACAATTCCACACATAAAATGGTTCATGAAATTATTGTATGCAGTCCTCAGAAGTTAATTCGACGTGTTTCACGAATATCTGTGCATCGTATGCTTCGTACCGAATTGACCCTTTATCCTACAAAGTTCATTTAGAAGTTTCACTGACTAATGTTCAAAACAAAAACGAATGTTAGCAAAGCTAAAAGAAGATTCTGAGTTTTTAAAACGCACCACTGCGCTGACGAGTGTTATGTACGTCTGTCTAGGCTGATTAATAAGCAAAACTTTCGTTAATGGGAAGTCATGCTGGTGCCCCAACGAGCTTCCACGTAGTGTTGGTTAAACTCAACATTTGGTGCTGTTGGGTGGTATGGTGTAGTAGGTCCCTACTTCTTTGAGAATGAAACTGAAAAGCAGTAATGGTAACGCAAAGTTCATATCGTCAGATGCCACAAGATTTCTACTTACTTCAACTAATTAGTTCGTCCCGTAAAAAAAATAACTGTATTACCACAGATTCATAGTATTTCAGTGGGATGGAGCATTTCCACACGCTGCTTGTGAAACTCGCAACTTTTTGAGGAAGTATTTTTCCGGCGACTAATCTCCCTTCATGAGAGTGGAATGGCCCCCCCCCCCCATACTCACCTCACCTCACACTCCTGACTTTTCTGTGAGGTTACATAAGAAACAGGATCTATTCTACCAACCGTAAGACACTTGAGACCAAAGACCAAAGTCTATGAGGTAATCAATAACATCCGAGCTGAGCTATTTCCAAAAATGATATCAAACATTTGTGTAAGGTTGAATATTGTGTTATGATAGAAACAAATGTCGATTACACTGAATATATTGTTTAATTAAGGTCAATAAACTATGTTTTATACCTATTGCGTTTGTCTGCGTTTAGATTCCTTTTTTTTTTTCAGTTTAGAACATTTATTTAGGAATAAGGACATTTAGAGGGGACAGCTGGTATATATATATATATATATAATATATATATATAATATATATATATATATATATATATTAGACTGGTCCAACCTATAAGGGTGAATTTTCAAATTTATTATTTTGATATGGTACCCCTGGATATTGTGAAGAATGGTTAAAGAATTATAAATACCAATTTTAATGCAATGCGGATAATATTTAGAGGTGCCGCACGGAGATCAAACATTTCATTTTATTCTCCAATCGGATTATTTATATTAATATTTTTTACCCCTGAGGTAGCTGTTATCGATGCTTTTTTTTTAATGTGGTATCCCCTATTGGCCTAATCCACAGTCCTCTAATTTTGTTTCTATTCCATTTATTTCCTTTATCTAAGTCCCTCTTTTATTGTAGATTTTTTTACGTTTGGAAAACGCTTACGGTGCTGCTCTACAATTTGTAGAAGATATTGTTGTTCTTCACTTTTCGTAAGATGGCCCCTGAAGTTCTTAATTAAAGCAACACTTCTCTCAGCGTTGTCATTTACAACATTCATATTTTTACATAATTGCTAGCAGCTTTGTAGTCATCATTAGCGTTCCAATCAGCAGGATCTCTGTCCAAAAAGTCCATTGGCAATGCTAATTTTGTGAAGAAGTTGCGAGTTGTTGAACTGACGAAGCTAGCTAGTGTTTTGTTTTGTAGGTTAGGATCATTCACATTCAAATTTATCCGTTTAGGAGGATTTTGAGAGCCATTCACATCCAGCGCCTTCACCATTTCTCGCTTGACTTCCAGTGATGTTTCTTCATCAAAAAAAGAAAGTCCGATGAGCTCTTCATTCAAATACCAGAGATGGCGAGAGAGCGCTTTAGATGCAGCTACAGATATTTTTTATCATCGTACGATTGAAGTTTCTTGAGAAGAGATAGGTCATTAGCTGGTGCAGAGGAAGCAATGGGTGCTAAAAACCATTCATTTACGTAGCATCGAACAGCATATATAATGCTAAACGTTGCATCCCTTCTGTTCACGTCTAGTGACTTCCATTTGTTTGTGAAAAAGACAAATTTTTATTGCATATATCACTCGCGCCATCCATCGCACACGGTGCAACGCTCCGGGTTGATGGAATTTAATGCCATCAAAAGGAACATCTCCAAGGTATATGATTGTCAAATCTAAGAGTTCTCGGTAATCTGCTCGAGGTTGTAATTTAGTCAAAGGTTGCTTGCAATTTTCAATTATACTGGGCTTTTCCTGTACATCGATTTGAACAATTTCAAACTTGTTTGTGTCAAAAGTCTTCCATTTATTTTTAAGACGCTTAAATAACAAGATATCTGGACCACCAGTGGCAGCGCCGTGACATTTGTCAAAGACAGATGCTATTACTATTTCGAGAATGTGATGTCGACAAGCTAGTCCGAAGAGCGGCCGTTCAAGTATGCTTTCAATAAGAGTACATGCTCCTTTTTTATCGCCAGTGTTGCTTGTAGTTGTGTCAAAGCACATTGCCTGCACACAATCTCGTAGCCCCCAGTCATCCTAAGCTTCGACCACAGCACCTGCAATATTTTTTCCTGTGCCAGATTTAAGTTTAGGTACTGAGAGAAGCTTAGATTTTCCTCCGCCTGATACAATAATTGGAAGTCTATCCACACTATCATCACCAGTAAGATCTTGGATAAGCTTTCCGTCCCAATGAACTATTAGAGGAATATCAGTTTCAAATGATTGCTTGATGTCATCCGTAATTTGCTGACGAACTGATATTCGTTTTCTCCGTATTGAACTTCTACTCAGAACAATATCATCAACTTCATATCCAAGAGAAGATGTAGTAGCTGCTACTACTGATACTGCTTGGCGATCACTTAATTTGTTTCTGTCCAGTGTCATTGCTAATTCTGTTGATACAACCATTGCTGGTTTATGACTACCAAGTTTCTCCTTCTTTATGGTGACTGGTGTACTTGATGTACTTGGCTTTTCCTCGGAGGAACTACTATTTGACGAAAATTGAGTCACTGTTGTGTTCATTTTCTTTCCCATAGTTTCTTTCTTAACTTGGCGTTGAAATGCTTCATCTCTAGATCTTCTCTTAGATTGTTTGAGAGCACATATTTTGTCCACACTTCCTATGTAGCCTCTCATCCCCTTCTCTCGTTGAGCTTGTAGAAAAGCTCTGTCGTCTTCTACATGTAAATTTAAACTTAAATTTACAAAGTTGTTAAGAATTTTTTTTTATCATACTGATTTTCGCATTATATTTATTAACAAAATGTCTTTAGGTAGCTTTTTCTCAGCGAAGGATCGAACTCCTGATTCGTTGCGTAGCGGTGTTGTATATTTATTTACCTGCCCAAGGTGTCTCCTTGGTACTTATATTGGCAGCACCGTGCGCTCCCTCAGGGCTAGATTTTATTCGCATATGGGAATAAGTTGCCGAACAGGTAAAATTTTAAATAAAAAAGAAGCCTCTAGTATTCGGGAACATAGTATAAAATGTAAAACTGATGTCACTTTAGATAATTTTAAAATTCTCGGTTGTAATTCTTGTCCTAACTCACTTAGAATTTTGGAATCTCTTTATATTAAAACATTGACCTCTTCTCTAAACGTGGATTCCTCAGCTGTCCCTCTAAATTTTTTATAATCCCCCCTCCCCAACTCCCCTCCCCCGTCCCCCCTCCCCAATTTTTTATAATCCCCCTCCCCCCTCCCCAATTTTTTATAATCCCCCCTCCCCTAACTTATAACTCTCCAACCGCCCAACCCATAGCTTGTTTCCTGTTTTGTTTTGTTTTAAATTACTCGTGCCTCGGAACCAGCATTGAAAGGTTCGTAGTGTTAATTATTCCATTGTATTAGTGTTAATTATTCCAGTGTACTAATTTCAAATTTACTATATGTAATTTAAAAATAGCTTTTTAAATTTCTTGTAATTTTATATGTAAATTTTTATAACTTTGAATTTAACCCTCTTCTTTTAGTCTTTTTAAAATTTGCTTTTAATGAATAGGTTTTATAGAAATTATTTTGTCTTGTTCACATTTATTTATTGATTCTAATTTCATATTGTTATTATCTAGCCTGATGATGAGCGTATTGCTCGAAACGTTGCGCATTAAAGAAGACTTTTCATGGCATTTACATTCCTCCTTGTCATTGGATTTCTCCTAAATATTAAATTGAAGCTTTGTAGAAGCAAACCGCATGACTATATATATTATTATATATATATATATATATATAATATTATATATATATTATAAATATATAATACATTATACATTATTTATATATATATATATATATATATTATATATATATATATATATATAAAATATATACATTATATATATATATATATATATATATATATACACACACATCGTATCGTAACGACATACATTTTTGCAATGTATCGAGTATCGTATCGCGTTACTTTTTTTGGCCCCGATCCACCACCCTCCCTAAAAAGATCATTACAATAAAAATTTAGTAAATAAAAAAGTTTATGTAAGTTTTTTTACGTCTTAAATACTGATATTTTAATTCACGGTCATACTTGAACTACCAGAGTAATATTCAACAGTAAAGAGGGCCAGAAACTGGTATGGCGTCCAAGCCAACTAATGCAGCCCATTGCGTTAACTCCAGAGTTATTATTACCTACCAGCACTATCAGGAGTCGAACCCCCGACTTCAGTGTCTTCGTTTCACTTACAGGGCAAACTACCGGAATCCGTACAATTCTTGCATTGTCTTCACTCTTTAAATCCATGTATCTTACAGCTCTGCTGTGAGATACATGGATTTAAAGTCGGTACTTCGCATTCGCGGAGATGCTCACATTGTGTGTGTGTGTGTGTGTGTGTGTTGTGTGTGTTTTCTAATTCAGTCAGCTCACTGGTCTTAACAGTTTTCTGGGTTCTTTCTTTCTCATTTCTTTATTTTTTCTGTTCTTTTTGTCGTTTTTTCATCCTTTTTTTCTTTCGCAAAATCATTCTTTTCTTTTACAATTTTCTTCCATACTATTTTTCCTTTTTTTTTTCTTTCCTTTCGCATTCTTCTTTCTCGTTTTTCCTTCTTATTCTTTCTTTTGTCCTTGCATTTTATTTGTCTTTTATTTGCTTTCAGTGAGCCGAGCGAAGGTCGAGAGATGAAGTGTCTTCATGTCAGGCCTAATGTCGGCAACGTAGTAAACTTTTCTAAGTAAAGCCTATTAAAGTATATTAAATATTTGGTTCACAGTCACAATTTTTGCATTTTCGGAAGGATTCTGCAAAGCGGAGCTACAATGCAAATTATTTAAGAAAAACAAAGATGGCGTAATTTATTTTTTTGTAATTTAAGGTGGTAGTAGCGGAACAATGTCGATCTGCGCAATGTCGATCTTGCATAATGTCGAAACCAAAATTTCTGAATTTGTATAATGTAAAAAATCTCGATCTTACGCATTGAGTCAAATTCGTGTTAAGTTAGTTTAAATTAGGTCAGGTTAGGTTCAGTTTGGTTTGGTTGGGTTGGGTTACATTATGCCCGGTTAGGTTACGCTCCGCTAGGTTTGGTTTGGTTTGGCTAGGCTAGATATTTTCATTAAAAATTTGAAATGTATTTCAGTTAACTTTCGGTTAAAATGTGAAACAAACTTTTAATTTGCATTTGAAATCCATAAAGTCGATCTGAAAAAAGACTGAATATGAAATTTGATTTTGTTCATGTAATCCAATTTAAGCTGTTTTAGCTCAAATTTGGAGATTCTTTCAGCATTAGAGATCAAGAGTAAAGTTATATGAATTTTGAAACATACAGTTCTAAGTTTTACACTTGATGGGAGTACTGTGCTATAATGGCAGATTTTTGTCTTTTTTAGAGTGGGAGGGAGGGAGGGAGATTGTTCTCAAAATAAGTCGGTTCACCGGTCTTGACGATTTTCCAGTAAAGTCTCTCTCTCTCTCTCTCTCTCTCGTCGCCAATGTTGGGACACCCGAAGCGATCGAGCAACTGCGTGCGGACCTAAGTATGATAGGAGAGTGGTCCGAAAAATGGCAAATGCCGTTTAACTTGGGTAAATGCAAGGCCATGCACATTGGCTACGCCAATCCCAAGTCGGACTACTCCATGTTGGGGAGTAATATCGAGGCTACTGATTTGGAAAAGGAATTGGGTGTGCTAATTAGCAGCGACCTTAAGTTTACCAAACAGTGTGTAGAGGTGGAAAAGAAAGCCCAGAAGCTGAACGGTTTATATCAGGAGGCAATTTCGATTTCGGAACAAGGAGACTGTGCTCTCTCTGTACAATTCCTGGTTCGGCCGCACCTGGAGTATGCTGTGCAGTTCTGGTCGCCCACCCTCAGGAAAGATATTGACAGGCTGGAGCGAGTCCAGGCGAGGGCCACAAAGTTAATCCATTCCGTTACACATATGGGCTATAATCAACGCTTACGCGCCCTGAATTTGTTTCCGCTGGAAACTCGGAGGCTGCGCGGTCAACTCATCGAGGTTTTCAAGGTCTTACACGGGTTCAACGATGTCGATTTTAGGAGCACTTTTAATTTAAATGATAACTCAACTCGCAACAATGGTTGGAAGTTGGATTTTAAACGGTTTAGCACTAGTGTGTGTGGGAATTACTTTACCTTAACATCTGTGACACTTGGAACAGGCTACCTTCAGAAGTTGTGAACAGTTCCTCTGTGGCTCAGTTCAAGAAAAGGTTAGATCGAATCTTGCACACTATTTGAGGGTGTATGAATTTTTCCCTGGCTCCCGTTGCTATTGGTACCTCCTCGGTATGGTCCGCAAGGCCTTTTGAGGTACTTATTTTCCTTGTAACTCCTTGTAACTCTCTCTCTCTCTCTCTCTCTCTCTCTCTCTCTCTCTCTCTCTGTGATTACATGCGTAATAGAAATCCGATAAAGGACACTATTGGATTCTGAGTGGACTCTAACGGAAACGTCGTTGTGAGGTGCGTCAATCTTTGTTATACAGAACACGTCACTTATTTCAGATGCTTTAATTTGATTTACATAAGTAAAGTACTGTTGCTTACAAATATAATAATATACCCAGAGCACTGTCGGGATTGTACAGATGGATTAAAGCGAGCTGCCCTCAAAAAAAAAAGAAAGAAAAAAGAAATACCTCCATCATTAATTAGAATCTTAATAAATTTTGATCAGAAGGAGTGGTCTCGTCAAATTTTAAATAAGAAATGTAGCTCTAATCCTGAATAAAGAAGGCGAACAACTGCCTGGAAAATACTAACTAACTGGTTATGGAATCTGTTATCAGAGATCAAATAGTTGGACAGATTGAGTCATAATCGTATTTAGAAAAATTCAACATGGAGTTTGTAGCAACGGATTAGGTTTCTTGCCTGGATTAGGATTATTTTTCCACGTCTTTGGGATAAAGACCACATGAAAGACAAATGGGAAATCTCCCGAGTCCAAACCCTGTAACAGATGCATCTACGTTTCTGCTTATTTCGCCTCAAACATTATATTTCATCTTGGTTGAATATGTTTGAAAACTTAAGACCGTTTTTCCTCATTCGCTCGGCTTCATATACAAGCACAGACGCAGCAACACACACGCTCGAGCGTAAAGTCATCAGCCTGTTTGATATCGGCGATGCTTCATCTGGTTGGAGTTTGGGAAGGTAAAGGCGTAGTACAGTTACCTTCCCTGACACATAGGAACTCATCCTTGTATAAATTAAAAAGGATGAATTGGACATGACAAACCGAATAATGAAATAAACAAAAATTTAATCACCTTGATATTTTGAATAAAAATTAAATTTAAGTTCTTTAAAAAAAACACGGTATTCATTAAGGATCATCTGTACCTATTTGATCCACTCGTAAAAACTAAGTTAACCTAATCTAGGGAAATCTAACTTATGCCAACCTAACCTAACTTAATCTAACTCACAATAACTTGTCGATTTTATGTCAAGTTCATCAGATATCGTTATTTTTAACGATTTTTTTTTAGTTTACTAGTTGTGGCCTGGCCAAGCGTTTCATCCTACAGTATATCACTGATTTTAATTCATTTTTAACAAGTGGCTGATTATATACGATTAAGAATATGTACTGTATGTATGATGTGGATGCATTGTAAAAGTTATTAACTTACTTTTGGTATTCCTTTTTAACTTTCTTATAAATCTTATATCAAAAGTTTAAACACATTTCTGTCAACTGTGGCGGCATTTCTAAAAAATTTGACTTGTAAGTTGCATCTCAGTTGCATAATTTAACTTAATTTTTATGTAACATTGAAATCAATGTACAGTTGCCGGCATATGTAATGTTCCTCGCCTCACAGTTGACTCCGTACATGTGGCAACGCCGCAGTGACAGTCAAGGTACCCCAACTGGGGGAAGGTGTGGTGGAAGGGGGACAACCGAGTCCAACAACATATAACACAGACATATATATCTAAAGGACAATTGAATGTGCATTCATTGACATACAGGTAATTATAT
This sequence comes from Bathynomus jamesi, assembly GCA_023014485.1. Taxonomy (NCBI): domain Eukaryota; kingdom Metazoa; phylum Arthropoda; class Malacostraca; order Isopoda; family Cirolanidae; genus Bathynomus; species Bathynomus jamesi. The sequence goes on from JAJOZX010000786.1 coordinate 431,208, forward strand.
TGTAATGTCTATATTCATAAAGATAAACAATTAATATGATCGTATACAGCGTTGAATTCCATGTAGTTTACTCGTCTTATACAGTAATAACGTTCCATTATGATTACTGCAAGTCTATATGAACAGCTACCACAATACAACTTTTGGATCACCTGAAGATCAGGGCCCCTATGTATTCTTGTTTTTTGCTTTACAGTACCAAATATAATAATAAATTAAATTGAATGCCCGGTTAGGTCAACCGATTGACGATTGGTTAGGTTAAGTCGTGATATTTTCGTTAGTTTTAATGAAGATATCATTTGGTAATTGAGGCTGGGGGCCCTGATCTTCAGGTGATCCCAACTTTTTATATACTAGTGAATTTGAACCAAAAATATACATTACACAACCAATTACATTACAATAGTTTATAATATTTATTAGGGATTAGCTAGTCGAGAAAATGTAACTTATGGACACCTCAACTACTAATGCTTTGCCATTTTTGTAAATGTAAAATATTTTTATATAATTACACTTTGAAATGAGTATAAATTATCATAGTGTTTTTGGTGTTCAATTTTATGTAAATATAGATTTTATTTTGTAATGAAAATTATAAAATTTCAAATAATCAGTAAGAGAATCGGCTAAATTTGGCCGATGCCAATGCCCCCAAAAAGGCCGATTCTGCCAATGCCGATGAATCAGTACACCACTAGTTTTTATTGATTTTGCTAATTTTGAGAGCCAGGTTCTTTACTGGTAAATATACTATTCATTTTGATGTAATAACATGTTTTATAAATTTAATGACTCACACATGTTGTTTATACCCTCATGTAATCGCAAGTTTCTTTAAAAATATCATCTTATTTGTTAAACTTTAATACAAAAAATGTCTCATCTTCTGAATTTTTTTTACAGATAAGATAGTATAATGGCTCCAAATAAAGAAATTTCATTCAAGAATAGGTTGAAAATTATTGTTCTTCAGAAAGAAGGCAACACTCAAAGACAAATAGCTGCTAAAGCTGGAGTATCATTGTCTACTGATTCGAAAACACTTTCTCACCACTCACAAACTGGGGATGTGAAGAACAAAACAGGTTGGGGATGGAAGCGAAAAACATCTAAAAAGGATGATGAGTATATGATAATTATGAGCAAGCGTAATAGAAAGAAGACTGGTGGGTGGGGAAGGGAATGAGGGAATGTGGAGGTTGGTTGTGTAATGTCTATTTTTGGTTCAAATTCACTAGTATATAAAAAGTTGTATTGTGGTAGCTGTTCATATAGACTTGCAGTAATCATAATGGAACCTTATCTATACTAATAATTGTGACGGTCGAACTGTCTGCGAACTTACTTTCTTTGTTTCTTATGGCCGGCCAAACCACCAGCCCGATTTGGATGAGTCTTGGGGGATAGGGGTAACTGAGTCCGGGGAAGAACATAGGCTATGTGGCGTTGGCCTCCGAGGTTATCTGAGACCGCTGGAGGCCTCTGTATTCCGGATTGGATGAAAGATAGTGACATCACAGACAAGTCATAAAAGAGTGACATAAAATGGGCGGAGCTCTATCATATATATATATATAAAAGAACATAAGGTACGTGGCGTCGGCCTCCGGGGTCATATACTATATATCGAAACCTACAGTAAAATTGAATGTCCAGTTAGGACAACTGTACGCCCTTGACGAGTGGTTACGTTAAATCGTGATATTTTTGTTAAACTAACGAAAATATCACGACTTAACCTAAACAATCATCAAGGGCGTACAATTAACCTGACCGGGCATTCAATTAACCTAACCGGGCATTCAATTAATCTAATAGGGCATTCAGTTGACCTAACCTGGCATTCAGTTATAAGCTATGTGGCGTCGGCCTCCGAGGTCATATATAGGGGCCTATATATATATATATATATATATATATATATATATATATATATATATATATACTGTGTGTATATATATATATATATACACATATATATATATATATATCGAAACCTACGGTAAAATTATTAAATGCTCGGTTTGGTTAATTGAATGCCCGGTTAGGTCAACTGTACGCCCTTGACGATTGGTTAGGTTAAGTCGTGATAGTTTCTTTAAAACTAACGAAAATATGACGACTTAACTTAAACAATTGTCAAGGGTGTACACTGTACAGTTAATCTAATCGGGCATTCAGTTGACCTAACCGGGCATTCAATTAATCTAACCGGGCATTCAGTTATATTGACCTTTAGATATATAGTATATGTCTGTGTTATATGTTGTTGGACTCGGTTGTCTCCCCTTCACCCCACCTTCACCCCACTTGAAGTACCTTGACTATCACTGCGGCGTTGCCAGGGCCGGATTTACTTGCTTGTGGGCCCTAGGCCAAACCTTATCAGTGCCCCCCCAAAAAAATTATATATATATATATATATCGTAATATTGTAATGTAAAAAAAAAAGAATTACAACATAATGTAACACATCAATAATTTTATTCAAATTAGTTTTATATCGTGTACAACTTATTCTTACACAAAGGAATAATGGAAAAAAATACAGTCAAATTGAAGCATAATAAATTTTGCAATAAGAATTACAACATAATGTAATACATTACACATTAATAATTTTTAATCAAATTAGTTCCATATCAAGTACATCAAAGTAAATCAAGTTCCATATCATGTACATCTTACACATAGGAATAATGGAAAAATACAATGAAACTGAAGCATAATAAATTTTGCAAGCACAACTATGTGAAGTTCAAAATGACTTTTTCCTGCTCTTTTTCTATGGCAAATTTGTCAATGATACTGTTTGTGTCAAGGGATTGTAGGAGGTCCCCAGTGGGCCCCCAGTTACTGGTGGGCCCTAGGCCAATGGCCTATGTTGCCTATTGGAAAATCCGGCCCTGGGCGTTGCTACATGTACGGAGTCGTCAGTCAGGCGAGGAACATTACAGATGCGGACAACTGTACAACATTAACGTAACCTTTTTAGCTTTGGAAAAGGTCAAATCCTTTTCTGGTATTTCGTTCCGTAACATTTTGTTAATAGTTTAAAAAAATATGGTCTTTTTTTTTTTAGTTTCACAAGTCGCGCCTTCGGTTCCCCTACGGGTAGGGCTTGTGATCACTTTGTGATCTTTAACGCCGCTCATCTTGATAGATCCGACCCTAACGGGCGACTGAGGGAGAGGCATTAGCTCCACCCACTTTACGCGAACAGCCAATCATAACAGGCGACTGAGCGAAAGAGATATTTGTTACTCCGCTCAAAACCGCGCAAAGTTTTTTTTTATTTCTAGATAAATTTCACAGCTTACATGAGGATATAATAATGATTGGGTTGTTTAACCTCCTTCGCAACATCTAAGGTCATATGAGGAAGGGGACCTACAGCTTTACGTGGGATCCGAACCACGCGTCGCTACATAATCTGGATGCGGAAGACGGTCTCCCATCCAATTACTATCCAGACCCAATATCGTTTAACTTCGCTGATCAACGAGAAGCGGTGTTACGACATTGCGGTATTACGACATTGGCTACGACGTAGCCCCGCTTACATGAGGAGGTGAATGGATAATTAATCTTTCAACATTAATTTAGAGCGTTTTTTATTATGGCTTACGTTATCTTACATTATCAAACTCTTTTCAATCTCATATAAAAGTATAAATAGAGCGAACAAATTAACTATAAATCGACAATAAATCGGTTACTTACAAATTTGAGTGAGTTAATCTGCTCAAGAATGATGGGAATTTAATTAGGTTTGGAAATGTCTGATAAAATATTATTAAACTTAGTGATGTAAGGTTGGTTATCGATATTTTTTAAGGTTTTCCTCATAAAATATATTTCGTCTTTTATAAATAAGGTTCTGAATTGTGATTAGTTTTTTATTTACTTTAATAAGATGTAGGTCACAATGCAACATTATATCTAACATCGTATCTAACATGTTAAATCTCTCAGACATTTCATAAGTAAAACGCAAACAAAACGTGCATAACCTTGAAAGTAAGTGAAACCTGACGTGCGCTTATTTTTCATAATTATATACAGGGTCTTCAAGAAAGGACTGATCATTCTATATTGCCGGGGTTACCAATTCATTTTCTCTGAGGTCGGCTACTGACACGTCTTTACTTGGGGTTCCCTCTACAAAACTGGGAGTGTTTTCGTATTATGGCCGTCATTATTTTATCGAAATGAACTTGCCTTTCGGCATATTTTAAAAAAAAATAATTTAGGGGCGTTATACAACTTCTTTAGCTCTGTTTTAGGCCCAAGAATGTTGAACATTCTAATATATTGCGTATTTACTCACTACTGTAGCCAAAATTTCACTTACTCGCGGTGGTTCGCATAAAATCCGCCTATTGATGAACCCTGCATATGCAACTTATTATGCATATTACTAAAAAATTATCACTTCCTTATCGAAGACGATATATATATATATATATATATATTATATATATATATATATATATATATATATATATTTATTTATTTATTTATTGGAGGAGGAGATTGTAGACACCAATCGATGGGAGTGCTGGAACTCCCGTTTCTCCTGTCACTGTCCCTTTTAGCTGATTTTTTCCGTGTCCTATCTATCGTGTGAGCAGTCCAGCATTGTTATTTATTTTTAAGTTTTGTTTATGCCCGTGACACGACAATTGGGCGCAGGACAAATGAACGCCGACAAATGAGCGCCGACAATTGAGCGCCAAGATAATTAAGCGCAAGACAAAAGAGCGCAAGACAAAAGAGCGCAAGACAAAAGAGCGCAAGCAAATAAAAACTGAATCAAAGAAACAAAATAAGCTTGAACAAATATTTATTAAGGATGTTAAAAAAACAATATTTATTGAGGATGTTAAAAATAATGTAGTTAGGTTAGGTTAGGTTATTGTTTTGCGCAAAAACAAAAGAGCGCAAAACAATTGAGCGAGAGCAAGCAAATAAAAACTGGATAAAAGAAACAAAATAAGCTTGAACAAATATTTATTAAGGATGTTAAAAAAACAATATTTATTAAGGATGTTAAAAATAATGTGGTTAGGTTAGATTAGGTTAGGTTATTGTTTTGCGCTCTATTGTCTTGCGCTCATTTGTCTTGCGCTTAATTGTCTTGGCGCTCAATTGTCGGCGCTCATTTGTTGGCGCTCATTTGTCCTGCGCTCATAAGTCGGGGTAGCGTTTATGCCATGTATGATTACCAAATTTCCTATTCGTTAATGCTTTTTCATGTTTTACAGTGCTAATTTTAAGTGCATATTTGTTACGAAAATGTTACACATACAAAAGTTACACGAACGTTACTGACAAAAGACTTAAGGGAACGTTGCGGGGCCAAGTGATGTTAAGTAAAGTTGCACCTAAGTTACGTCAGAGTTACTGACTAAATATTTACGAAACTGTACAAAGTAAGCAAAAGAGTAATTACTGTGAGGCGGCAGACAAGGAACTTAATCTTTACTCAACTTGTTTTCTCTGCACGAAGGCTTTACGCGGAGTTTGATGTAAACATGGCGACATTGATAATACTATTCTCTTTGAAGTTTTCATCGTTTCACTTCTGTTTTTCACTTCCATTTCGAGTTAGTTTAATAGAAAAAAAATCTTCTGTTCCGATTTCGATATTTATGACATTAAATCCTCGTTTTCAATTCCGATTCCAATTCCAACGCTGCAACAAATCTTATTACGACTTCGTATCCGATTGAAAGCTATTTAAACCTGATTTTGATTCAAAATCCACTTTAAATTCTCGCCCTTAAATCAAATCCAACATTAAATACACAAATCTCAATTTTTTATGGAAGGTATTCTGAGAAACAATATCGCTTATCTGTTTATTTTTTCTTTATTTCCTCATTCCTTCGCTATTCAGAAAAAGAAAAAACACACACACACACACACACACACACACACACACACACACACACCTATTGTGCGCATCACCACCGTATAAGCGAGGTACTTTTTTAAATCCATTTATCTAAAATCTAATTAACCAAACCTAACCTAACTTAATATTAGTGCCATGGAATCGGTAAGGGTGTGATAAGTGTTTCGGATGCAGTTGAGGGCTGGAAGGTGTTTTCTGTTAAGTCATTAAATAGCGAAATACTCGCTAATGTACTGTAGCTTAACCTAATTTTACCAAACCTTAATTAACCTAACCTAGCGTAACCTAACCTAATCAGGATCACCATATCTTTTTCGGACATAAGAAATGTTCTAGATTTTATATATAAATTTTGTAATGTTCCGAGGTATCAAAAGCGTTACCTCACAAAATGTTTTTACTCCATTACATCTGTGAATTATCACGTACTCGATTTCACTTATGCCCAGCTGCTACACACACACACACACACACGAAATATAAAACTTAACAAAATTGCTTCTTCAGGAAACAATTTGCAAATTTCTAATGAATGAAAAACTTTGAATTGGAAGCGTTTGATTTGAAATAAAATTTATTAATTTTTACTGTTTACAAAATTTTTGTGAAAGTTTTAAATACGTTGAAAAAATTTATGAAAGTTATCAATATTTTGAAAATAAAATTCGTAAAGTTTAAACCAATTAAAGTTGGTGTCGCATAATCAACCAGATTTATTGCTTCGTTCAAAATTATTGATTTTCTATCTGTGAATTAAGTAGTATCATATATAATTTTATATATGACACAATGCTTTAGATATTATGGAACATTATGCCCTCACCCAAGAAATATGTGAAGCCACTAGAAAAGAGAACGTTTTTGATTTAATCTTGACAAATAACAACGAGGTAATAATAAATAAAAAGTTAACGTACATAAAGTTCTTCGACCATATCCTCATCGATATACGATTAAAGTTAGCACCCAGAGGTCCGAAAACGCATCACAGAGAGTCAGAAGGAATATTTGAAGGCTTAAACACGAATTCAAAGAAAGTAAACTGGGAAAACGTGAATAGAGATTTAAAGGAAGTAAAGTGGGAATTGCTACTTTACGAGAAGACTCTACAAGAAATACTATGTATAATAGAGACTGAAACCAAACCTATAGTACTGAAACACGTTTCAGAGAGACAGAAAAGAAAACGTAGTAAACTCGAGAGGAAAATCAGGACACTATTCAGACAACGGAGACAAACCGTAAAACATCTCTACAGATGCAGAACTGATGCAAAGAAACTCAAACTAGAGAGGAAAATAGGCGAAATAGAAATGGGCCTAAAGCAAACATTCATACACAAGACAAACGAGGAGGAAAAGAAGGTAGGAAAAACAAAAAAATAACCCAAAATATCATACTTCTACGCGTTTGCGAAAAAGAAAATGCAGTGTAAGGAGAGTATTGGTCCGTTGATAGGTGGGGAGGCCAAATACACAAATGACCCGAAAAAACATAAGCGAACTGCTTAGGAAACAATTTACCTGTGTTTAGCACCCCTAAGTCTGAGATGGAAGTAGACATAAATACAAATCAGCCAAGAACAAATTCCGGCACAAACCTATTAATAGACTTAGAGTTCTCGGAAGGAGATGTAATTAAGGCTTTATCACAGATGCGAGACAATTCAGCGCCAGGACACAGGGCAAATTACAAAACGACATTGAAACATTATTCAAGTGGGCAGAAGACAACAATATGAAGTTCAACGAAGAAAAATTTCAACTTCAAAGATATAGTAATAACAAGGAGCTGCAGAATGAAAGGTACAAAACTCTGCAAGACAAACAGATAACACCAAATCCACAAGTCAGGGATCTTGGAGTAAGAATGTCGTCGGATACAGAATTCAGAGAGCATTATAACATCAAAATTACAACGGCTGGAAAAAAAATGGGAATCATCTGGGGGAGATTCCGCAGCAGGAAAACAAACATCATGCTCAAATTATGAAAGAGTTCAGTCCTACCAATAATTGAGTATTGCTCAGTACTCACAAGCCTATACAGAAAACGAGACATTGCGAACATTGAAGCTATACAAAGGACTTTTACGTCTAAGATAGAGGTAACGAAAGGTGAAGTCTACTGGTCTCGACTACAATCCCTGAAACTTTACTCTCTCAAAAGAAGGCGCGAGTGGTACACAATAATATACATATGGAAAATACTTGAGAGCTTTGTCCCTAACCTTAAAAATGAAATAGAAACAAACTGGAATGAGAGAAGAGGCAGATTTTGTACTGTCTCACCTGCGGTGAGACAGGGGGCCATGAAAACGAGGATGGAAAATACCCTCAGAATACGAGGCCCGAAGCTTTTCAATGCCCTACCAAAAGAAATGGGAAATCTCCAGCACACCGTCCTGAATCCGTTTTCCATCCGTTTTCTCATTGTATCAGTTGCTCGGAGACACTAGCACCGGACCTCCAGACACTAGCAGCTAGATAGATTCCTGTGCAAAGTCCCTGACCAGCCATGCGTGGCTGGCTACGAGGGCAGGAGGAAATCAGACAGTAATTCTCTCCTTCACCAAATCCCGCAAATGAGGTGGGATGCTGCAGAGGGGTCGACCGCAGGTCGATCCTGAACCTTCGTTCGAACTCAAAGTAACAAAGTAAGTATATATATGTGTGTATATATACATACATACATACATATATATATATATATATATATATATATATACGAGCTACGTCGTGGGCGATGTCGTAACACCGCTTCCCGGAGATCAGCGAACTTAAGCGACATTGGGTCTGGGTAGTAGTTGGATAGGAGACCGTCCTCTGCGCCCAGATTATGTAGCGACCCGTGGTTCGGATCCCACGTAAAGCTGTAGGTCCCCTCCGTCATATGACCTTAGATGTTGCGAAGGAGGTTAAACAACCCCAATTATATATATATATATATATAGTGTATATGAGGCGTCGCGAGTACGAGGGGCGAATTCGCCATATTGGTGATTTTGCGATTGTACCACGAATGAATAGTTCAACCCTCCCCCATTCACAGACAACTTGCTAAACCAAATATCCCAATGTACGCTCAAAATGTAGTTATTTTCAATGCGTGTATTCGCGCAATGTGCCCTCGTACACAATAGTCACAAAGTTCAAACGCGTCTATCTCAAACCTGGTTTGGCGAGTTCGCCTCTCATCCTCGTGACGCCTCATGTATATTTGTAAAAATGATAATTCTAACATTCATTTTTACATATAAAATCCAAACTCGCGTGACACTCTAAGTCTCTAACTGTATATATAATGCAAGTTTGGAAAAATAATAATTAAAATTTTAATTTTTTTTATTATTGCTAAGTAATTGATGAATTATTTCTTTTTTAAATTAAGTAATAATTTTTTAGATTATGCTTAATCACGTAATCGTGTTAAATCTTGCAATGTTCATTTTTTTTACTGTCTCTCTTAAATCGTAAAAGATGAAGTTATATCGTGAATCAGCGTTTAATTTAAAATTTTAAACGTTTAATTTTAAAAGATGCATATCTTAAATTCCATTTATAGTTGCTACCCCAAATTATGATAACATCAGATTTTTCAATGTGTTGTTAGAGCGGAATTTGCCTTCATCTTAAAATATTTTGCTTTATCAGTTTCTGCATAATCATGAATTACTACTATAATTTAGCAAATGTGTGTTTGTGTGTCTGTCTGTCTCCGTCTGTCCGCAGAAAAAACTTTCATGTTTCGACCAAACTTCGTATGGTGGATTGGGGTGATGAGTAATGAACGAAAATATATATGTGACCAGCACCCCCCCCCCCGTCCCAATTACTGGGCCCGAAGGCCCCAGCACCGCGATAAAACTATAGAAAAGAAGGCAGCCATGAAAATTTTGAGCTTCACATTGTGTCAAGATTTGTGATGCTTAAGATTTTCATGACTATAGTTTTATTGACCAAATAATTGAACCCCCAGTAATTGGGGAGCCTGCGGACCCCCAGTTACTCTCGGTTCAATTATTTGGTCAATAAAACTAGAAAAGAACGCAGTCATGAAAATCTTGAGCTTCACATTGCAGCTCGTAATAATAATAATAATAAAAAAGAAAATTTGTTGCTGCAGTTTTCAAAGACCCCAGCACCGCGGTCTAGCTAAATGGGCCTGTAGGACCTTGTAATAATAATAACTCACCGTCTATCCGTCTGTCTGTCTATCCGTCTGTCTGTCTATCCGTCTGTCTGTCTCCTTTTCAGGTCCAAATAGCTGGACCGATTTTTATGAAACTTGGTGGCAACATGCTGTGGGGTCCCTCAAGTATTTTTAGCAACTTCTTTGTCGGATCGCTGTTCCCCAAAAAGTTTATCCCATTTACCCCAAAAAATATTTATATGCTAAAACAGGAGGCATTTAAATTTCAAGATTTTAACTTCTAAAATTTTCTTAAAATAAACCAAGTCCTTTCACGCTTCTTCAGAGTTTCATACACTTTCGTGGAATGAAGAAAATCAAGTTGGTGAATAAATTTAGAAAAGAATTTAGCCATCAAAAAATTTAGCTACGCATTGGAAGCCATAATAAGTTAAAAAAAAAAAAAAATGTGACAAGTTGTGTTTGAAATTTAACTGCTTTGTGAGCTTCAAGTAAAATATGTGAAGCTGCATTTAAAATTTAAGTGATTCGTGAGCTAATTGTAAATGTTAAACTCTAACTTGCTTAGAGAATATCCCGCCCGTAGGACGGGTATTTTTGCTAGTCTTCTAATTCACCGAATGTCTGTCCGTCTGTCCGCAGAAAAAAACCGATTTTGATCAAACTTCGTATGGTGGATCGGGGTGATGAATAATGAAAGAAAATATGTGTGACCATCCCCCCCCCGCTAATTACTGGGCCATGAGGCTCCAGCACCGCAATAAAACTATAGAAAAGAACGCAATTATGAAAATCTTGAGCTTCACATTGTTTCAAGATTTGTGAAGATTAAGATTTTCATGACTGTGTTCTCTTCTATAGTTTTATTGACCAAATAATTGAACCCCCAGTAATTGGGAGAATGGAAAAGAACGCAGTCATGAAAATCTTAAGCTTCACATTGCTACCCGTAATAATCTATCTATAAATAAAAAACTTTGCGCGATTTTGAGCGGAGTTGAGCGGAGTAACAAATATCTCTTTCGCTCAGTCGCCTGTTATGATTGGCCGCGTCGCGTAAAGTGGGTGGAGCTAATGTCTCCCGCTCAGTCGCCCTTTAGGGTCGGATCTATCAAGATGAGCGGCGTTAGATTGTTTAGAAATCCAGCGGAAAGAATGAAATATTCCAGACATTTTTGGTTTTATGTGAAAAGTAAAGGTTATGAACGAAATTCTATGAGTAAAAGTTTATTGTCGTCATTAAAGAAAGAATGCAGCGTCGTACGCCAGGCATCTACGAGACAAGTCTGATGAGCTTAAAGTAAAACAGGCGGAGTTAAGAGTGATTCTGAAAACGACTTTGCGGCAGTAGATCACGAAGTGATCAGAAGCCCTACTGTAGGGTAGGGAGCCGAAGGCGCGGCTTGTAATAATAATAAAAAAAAATTTGTTTCTACAGTCTAAAACGTAAATACTTGGTTCATTCATGTTGAAAATGAAATTATACTATTAAGCAACTGTTATTATATCTCTGCTCCCCCCCCCCACCCGCCCGCAACTACTGAGACCGAAGTCCCCAGTACCGCAGGTCTAGCTAAATGTGCCCGTAGGCCCCTGTTTAGCGTGTATGGATTAAGTTAGCAAGAGAACTCAGCCTATTAAAAATCGGAAAAAGTCAACATTAAATAATAATGACGTCACCAAATTAAATCATATATAAACTATTGTAATCTTTCAAATTATTATTCCCTCTGATCTGACCTAGAGGCTGAAGCATTACCTGTAATATTTAAGAGCACTTAAAATACAGGAAGAGGATATCTTTGTCTTCTCCTTTGAGCCCTGTCTTCTCCAGAGAACTTAGTTTTAAAAAAAATAAGTAATTTCTCCGATACGCTACAAGAAGAATCGGGGAATCACCAGTCACCTAGTAAGTGTTCACAGAATCTTCCGATCCGTTACAAGAAGAAATCGGAGTGTAGTATAAAAGAAACTACTGCGATTCCCACCTGCACCTGCACGGTACCAGCTACTCCAGAATGAGAAATCCGTTGCTGCTACCAAACCAGAAGCCCCGTCAGTCTCGAACCACCCAAGTCCATAGACGGAGGGTTAATATATATATATATATATATATATATATATATATATATATATATATATTACACACACACACGATTAAAAAATTTAAAAGTCTCCCAAATTATTAATTTTTAATTTCGGAAGCTTTCTGAAATTTCATTTCCGGCAATTTTTTTTTTTTTTGGCACAACCTTACAGAAATCTCCATGTTATGATACGCATATATATATATTCAGAAGTCAGGTTACATAGGGCTTTTCTGTTTCTTTGCAGGTAAATGAGTTATGAGATGTTATCGAAGGAGGAGCGCATTGATGTGATATTCCTAGCTGGCTGCCCAAGTGCATTGCCGTTAACGGTGGCCCTATCGAACATTCAACATGTGATGTGACTATTCCCCTGTATCATTACATAATACAGTATTTCCCTATGTAACCTGACTTTTGAATCACCCTGTATATATATAATATATATATATATATATTATATATATATATACTGTGTATATATATACAAACTCAGAATGGTCCCCTGAGAAACTTATATGTTAAACACAGACCGTGCATGGAACAAGGAACTCTTCTGGGAAATTACATCCACTATAGTAATTCATATATTTATAGAAATCTTTATATTCATTACAATCTTTATATTCATTATATTCATACAGTTCTTATATTTATATAATCTTTATATTCAAATATTCATTTTTACATAAGGACCAAACTCGCATAACTCAAGTGTGTGGTAAATTCTTTAACATAAAAACACAACTTTACATTCTATACATCATTAGTTATGTGTTGTTCAATTCATACGTCCATGTCTTTTCTTGACCTTTATCTTTTGTTAATTTTATTAATTATTCATTCAGCTACCTATTGTCTACCTATTGGCAACCTATTGTGTGACTACTGATAGGTGTACAATACCTTATGCATTCGTACATGTCCACTGAGGACGTACATAGTTACCTTACATGTAAGTACGTTCACGTATATACTTTGTATTTTTTTTATTTAATTTCTCGCAAGATACCCGTTCATGCTGACGCAAGTATTCGAATTCCGATGACGACGCCAAAAGCGGCATCTGAATACGAAATCTCCTCTCTTGCTTGCTTCTAATCCGAAAATATTATTATGTTATATATTGTTATATATTATGTGTGTTATATTATATATATGTGCCCATGTACTTTGTGTTAAATCCTAAAATAATAGTTATCCTAATATAAATATGAAACACTGTAAAACTATAGTTAACTGTATTTAATTATAATTAACTGTAATAATTTAATATGATGTAATTAATGTACTTTAATGAAACTGTAATTAACGATAATAAGTGAATGTGAATTAATTGGTAATTATAATCATAGTTATAGTAAACCAAAATTACAACGTACTCAGTGACGTACTTTGGTTGTACTCAATGTACGATCCGACATTATGTCGCCATTTAGGAATGTATACTCGGCGATATTATTATTTATTATTTTTTTCGTTGGGATAAACTTTTTATTTGCTTTCTATTTTTCCAAATAATTGGTGACTTGTTCCTTTTAAAATTTCTTAATCATTGTTTTAGATTTAGCTTAATCAATGAATCCCGATTAAATTTTGCAATGTTCATGTTTTGTATACATTCTCTCT
>JAJOZX010000786.1:450000-550000 GCA_023014485.1 Bathynomus jamesi
GATGCGCACGACAATATATATATATATATATATATATATATATATATAATATCTTTGGTAACCTTTCCTTTGGTTTACTTTCGCCCGAATTGTTTATTCTGACGAGGGTCAAGCTTTTCACTCCACCTTCGTTAGACCTACAGTTTAACGTGGAATGCGAACCACGCCCCTTCAGCAGCCCAGCGTCTTAATCATTAGGCCACCCAGGGTACCCATTTATCTACCAACCACTTTTTTAATTGTGTGGAAGGATAAACAGCTGGGTTTTGCTGCGCGCCGCATGCCATCACCGGGTCTCGATTCCGGGGCCGATGGATTCGTAGTCAGCGACACTAACCAGTACACCAATGAGGCGCTTATATATATATATATATATATATATATATAATATATATTATATATATATATGCGACTTAATTTTATTTATATTTATAAAGACGTCTATTTGAAAGTTTCAAAGATGATAAAATCTTCCCCGACAACATTTCCAAGAAAAATTAGTTTAGTTTTTGATCATTTGTAAATAATAATAATAATAATAATAATAATAATAATAATAATAATAATAATACATCAAATAAATAACATAATACAGATGTGTACAATTATTTTATTATTTTGGTGAACGTACTGTATTTTAACCTTATATTGAACTATTTTCTCTGCCGATAAAATATTATAACCATTAATAAATATAGAAATAAATAAATAAATAAATAAGTTTTAAAACCCCCAAACAATATGGGGTAGTTTATTAAATGAAAGAGTTCATGACTTTTCAAATGTCACATAGTAATAGAATTTTTAAGTGATTGTAGAGTGTGTGTGTGTGTGGGTGTGTTACAGGCTAATAAAGCCCTTAAGATCCACTCTAGGCTAGCCCAAGAAGTTGAGAAAAGGTTAAAAAGGCAAATGAAAATAAAGAATGCTGAAAACTGATACCATTTATGGACTTATGGACTTATGGTCCACTTATGGACGCGTAAATTTTTCACAAAGGAATAATAGTAATTATTGTAAAATATAGAACGGACAAGGGTCTCCCTCCTCCGACAACCATTGCTGACAAAAAAGTATTCCGAAAGAATATTTATAAGAAAATAGGAAAAAGTATAATGAAAAGAATAGCTTCAGAGTTCATTCACACCGTGCGTACACTTACGTGTACCCATTTACGCATTAGAGGATAATGGAAGATAAAGGCAGGCGCGGATCCAGGGGGGGGTCGAGGGGGTCCGGACCACCCCCCCTGCTCACGGTGACCAACGATTTTTCGATTGCGTTTGTTTGCTCCTATATATGAAAAATAAGACCTGAAGACTTAAAATGGCTTAAGGTACATGTATCCCGGTTGCCACAAAATTAATTTCCTTAAAAAGAATAAAGAAAAAAAAAGTTTATGTCCGATCCTGAGACATTTCAGACCTGGCCTGGGTGTGTGAACAAGCAGGATTTTGATAACGGGAATATACTTCAAATCCATCTAAAGCTATCTTCAAATATGAAAATTTCCTACCGAGGGGGGAAACACCCTCCTCGGGCACCCCCCCCCTGGCGCTCGCTTCGCTCGCGCGTCCTCGGCCTTCGGCCGAAGACATATCAGTAACGAGCCCCACCAAGACTGGACCCCCCTCTGCTTAAATTCCTGGATCCGCCCCTGAAAGGATAGCATGGAACTCTAAACTACTTAATCTAATAGACAGAATGCATTTTTTTAAAGGGTATTTTTTTTGTTTATTTAATATATACAGGGTGGGCTACAAAATGTACCCCGATTTCAAACTGAAATTACAGGATAACTATATAAGATAGGAATGAATAATAAAATGCATTAAGCAGACCTAGGTCCAAATTTTTCCAAACTTCCCAAATCAAATAAGAACTAAAAAGTCTGTGATATTAGTGTCAAAAAATAAAAAAAATAATAGAGGTTTCAAAAATCTAAATGGAACAAATCTGATGATCTTGATGGCCATTGAAACAGAGACCTGTGGAAATTAAGCGTTCTGAAAAATGTTCGTTAAACCATTGCATTGCCGGGTTGGAAGTGTGTGCTGTGGCCCCATCTTTCTGGAATATCACACGCCTCTAAAAATAACCATCAAGCATTTGGACATATCATTCACCATTTACTGGTATCCTTCCTCATTTTCAGGGTTCTCAAAGAAATATGGCCAATAAATCCTTTGGGCACTGAGCCCACACCAGAATCTTATCTTTGGGGAATGCAATGGCATCTCAACAAAACGGGTGTTTTGTTTGTTCACTAATCTATGAAGTAAATATGGCACTCATCACTGAAAATAATGTATTTCATGCTTATTTCATTTCTATCTGAACCCGCAAGAAAAAAGTGTTATTTAGTGAAAAATATTTAGACTTTCATCTGCTTAATGCAGTTTGTTATTCAATCATATCTTGTACAGTTATCCTGTAAGATCATTTTGAAGTCGGGTACATTTTTTTAGCCCACCCTGTACAAGAAGTCATTATTTCATCGCTGCATCATTTCTTCGATGCGTGTCAGGGCCATCGTGCTGAGAAACTTAGCTGCTTCTAAAAAGTAATTAGTTACATTGGCATCTTTCGCACTGGAATTGCTTAGACAAAGGAACACTGATTCAGAGGCATCTCTAGCCGCTGAGCACGCTCCAATTTAAGAATTCCGCGAAAGCATACGTGAAGTATGTACGTGATTTCTCCACTCTTTTTCAAGAAAAAGATTTATCATAATGTAATTTATATTGCGTCTTTCGCATAGGAATTGGATAAAGAAGCACTACTAATCTAGAGGCACCTCCAGCTGGCCAGCGACTTCCCTCATCCCTCCACACGTACAGTTTAAGAATATCTCCGATAGTGTACATATGTGTAATTTTTTTTTTTAAGAAATTTTATTACGAACTACTTATAACTAAAGTTCCACTCTAGCCAAGTAGCTTCCCTGAATTTAATTATGTCTATGAGGAGGTTTGGACTCCCGAGAATTAAAAGAGAGAGAGAGAGAGAGTTACAAGGAGTTACAAGGACAAGAGGAAGCCTCAAATACTTTCCGGTCCACTCTGAGAAGTTCCTGTTATGAAACAAGTTTATTTTTCTTTCAACTATTCTAGCAGTAGTAGAAAACTGGATAGAAAAGTACAAGGCTCTCTCCCCACCCTCCGTTCTCTCCATGCCAGAGGCAGGTACGGAAAAAGGTTGAAGAAAATACCTTGACCATGGAAAAATAGCTAAGGAGACTTTAGAGGAAAGTGGAGAATATATAAAAAAGCTCTATAATTAGCATGCCCACAGAGACACCGTGCAAGCGAACTCCTGCAGAGTTAGGTTATGTTTTAGTCTCAAACCATGAGAGTATTCAGTATTTTGTCTAGCCTATTTTTAAACATATTTACACTTCGGCTTGAAACAACCTCTGAGGAAAGTTGGTTCCAGATATTAACTATTTTATAGGAAAATAAATTCCCGCAGACAGAGGTCCTAAATGTCTTTATTTCCAGTTTAAACCCATTATCTTTTGTCGGACTGGCATTAAGTGAGAATAAGTTTCTGTAATCTACCCTGTCTATTCCATTGAACATCTTGAAGACTTGAATAAGCTGACCGTGCAACCTCTTCGTCTCTAAGGTAAACAGATTTAGGCGCTTCAGTCTCCGTTGGTAGTTTTCCATTCTCATTGAAGAGATCAATTTTGTAGCCCTTGCTTGTACCCTTTCTAACCTTTCTATATCCTTCCTAAGGGACGGAGACCAAAACTGCGCACAGTATTCCAGTTGAGGTCTGACTAGTGGATTATAAAGAGACATTACAGTCTCCTTGTTCCGAAACTGGAACTGTCTTTTAATATAACCTAATATTTTTAAGGCCCTCTTTTCGACTTCTGCACAGTGCTTCGACTGTTTCAGATCATTGCTGATATGGACTCTCAAGTCTTTCTCTAGATCGGTCTCAGTCAAGTTCCTTCCCAAGAGAATAATCGGTCTTCGGGTTTTTATAACGTTTGTGCATAACCTTACATTTGTCCAAGTTGAATGGCATCTGCCAAGTAGCAGACCATTCGCCCAACCTGTCAAGATCATTCTGAAGCGTTTTTACGCCCTCCCCAGTACTTACACTACTTCCTAATTTCGTATCGTCTGCAAATTTGGAGATTGTACTTAGAAGCTCGATGTCTATATCATTAATATAGATGATAAAAAGTAAAGGACCCAGAACGGAACCCTGTGGGACACCACTGGTGACGGGCGCCCACTCCGAAGTCACTCCATTTATTACCACTCTCTGCTTTCTATCTTTTAACCAATCCTCAATCCAGTTGGAAACGAGTCTGGTGATTCCTAGTCCTCTGACTTTAGCCATCAATCTCGCGTGAGGGACTTTGTCAAAGGCTTTTTGAGAGTCGAAATACACTATATTGCCCTACTTGCATCGTATAGTGTATGCATATTATGGAAAAACTCTAACAGGTTTGCCAGACAGGATCTATGTCGACTAAATTCATGTTGAGAATAAAAAATTAGATTGTTCGATTCAAGGTGATACACAATACGTTTTGTAATGATGGATTCCAACAGTTTGCGACAACTGATGTTCAACTGATCGGGCAGTAATTACAAGGATTTTCCCGATCATCCTTTTTAAAGATTGGCGTTACATTTGCTAATTTCCAGTCAGTTGAAACTTTCCCTAACTCGATTGATTGTTTGAATATGGTTACTAAGTCGTCAACAACATTGTGGCTAACCCTTTTCAATACCCTTGGAAGAAATAAGTCGGGACCAGGTGATTTGTATTTAGTCATCTTGTCAATTAATTGTTGTACCTCAGTTCTCGTAAAACTTATGATCTCTATGGGATGGTCGCCGTCATATGTAATCCGAAGACTCGGCACTTCAATTGAGTCTTCCTCCGTGAAGACTGTAACGAAGAATTCGTTTAACGTGTTAGCTCTATCTTTATCACTGAATTTCAGTATGCCATTTCTATCTTTTAGGGGATCTACAGAATTTTTTATTGGCTTTCTGCTATTAACATGGGCAAAAATTTTTTTAGGGTTAACTTTACAGAGTGAGGCAACTCTAGCTTCTTCATCATGTTTGGCTGATCTAATTAAGGACTCAACCCTCCGACGTAGGTTTATATAGTTTTCTGAATTAGTCTGGTTGAAATGTGACTTAAGTAGTTTGTAGGCTCTATTTCTTTCCGTAATAGCATTGCTAATTTCGTTGTTAAACCATTTCGGCGACTTTGTTGACAAGGAAACTATTTTAGTGGGTATAAAAGTGTTCTGTAATATTCTAAATTGATCCCTATACGAGCTCCAGTGACATTGACATCCTCCCTTATTAAAACTGCAAGTGTGTTTGAACTACTTCGGAAGCTTTCAAAATTTGCTCTGGAGAAATCCAGTCTTTCATGAGTCTTTTCGCGTGTATTAACTGGAACCCGGAGGTCAAACCTTATCAAATTATGATCGCTGTTACTCAAATTTTCACCAATAGTCGGGTTAGAGACCAGGTCATCTTCGTTCGTGAATATGAGGTCTAGTTTATTATTACCCTTGTAGGACCGTCAACCCATTGACTTAATAAATTATCATCGGCAAATTCCAACAGTCTTGAGCCCTCAGCATCAGCTGTTTTGTTTTCCCAATTTATATTACCACAATTAAAATCACCAAAAATCACACATCTTATTATTCACTATTCTGCTTAATTGGTTTTGCAAGTTTATATCCTTATCAACGGGGTAGTGAGGTGGCCTATATACTAGAAGTAGATGCACTACTTTATTATTTAGGTTTAGATCAATTCCCAACATTTCATGAGCAGATACGACATTACTGTTTACTGGGCGCAGGAAGTCACGAGCATACAAAAGTACACCACCGCCGCCTTCCCTTCCGTTCCTATCTTTGTGAAACATTTTGTCACCTACCATTTCAAATTCTCCTGCAAAATCCCTTGATTAAGAATGAATCCAGGATTCCGTTATTCCTATGATATCATAGTTCTCAGTTTGACTAACGCTATAAATTCCATTAGTTTGTTTCTAATTGACCTAGCATTGAAGAGCACAGTTTTGAGAGATTTTAAGTTATTTCTCCTAACTGGCCTGAGTCGTTTCCCGAAGCAGTTGAATCAACTACTGGGGGAGTAGGATGAACTACTGGTGGAGGACTGACTGCTGGGGGAACAGGACTATCTGATGGGGGGGGAGGACTGACTGATACTATTGGGGGGGGTAGGATGAACTACTGTTGGAGGAGGACCGACCCGACTGTTGTGGGAGGAGGACTAACTGCTGTGGGAGGACTAACTGCTGTGGGAGGAGGACTAACTGCTGTTGGAGGAGGGATAACTACTGTGGGAAGACGACTAACTGCTGGGGAAGGAGGACTAACTGCTGGGGGAGCAGGATCAATTGCTGGTTTGGGGGTTCCTAGTTTAAAAAGATTATACAAATTTATGTAAAGAGACAGAGAGAAGAGAGAGAGAGAGAGAGAGAGAGAGAGAGGTGTGTGTGTGTGTGTGTGTGTGTGTGTTAGTTAGTTCAGGTATGGAAAAAGGAACGGTATATCATCATCTGTAAAAGAATCTGAAGTGAAAAGAAGTCCATTTTGAAAGGAAATAAACAGTCACACTATCGTTACAGTTTTCTCCGTGTAAAAAGAACAGTAATTTTAGAAAAAGCAGTAAAGTCAAAGAATAGATAAGGCAGTCTCTTTCTTCCATACCTGCCATTGCTGATAAAGAAAGTGTTGAAAAAGGAGAAAAAAGTTTAAAAAAAAGAAAGATTAATATAAGGACATATTTTTACGAATACATTTCACTCGTGAAATTGTTATGTAAGGTATTGAAAGCAATTACATAATACGCGTACATGACTATTCTCCATCATATAATACGATTTCGAGTCAATAAATTCGGGGAATTGTTTCACTGAAAACGCGGGAATGGTGATTCGGCGAATTTATTGACTGCACCTCGTTCATGTTTTTTTAAGAAATTTAAAAAATTTATCTTGCAATAAAAATGTTACGAGAGCATAAATAAGGTCACCTCATCATTTGTTTTTTGTTTACATTCATACGTAAATTTTTTTACATTTGCTTGTGGAGGATAGCCATTTGAATTCCCCCCCCCCAGTAATTAAGTTGTGTATCAATTCGGAAATAATAATTAATTATATATTATAGTTGTTTTTGTTAGAAAAATCTCTTGGTTTACTTCTACTGTGTTTGCTTAATCTCTCGCGAACCAATCATTCGTCATCCAATTTCCTGTTAAGACTAAATTGTACTTTTCTTCAGTGTTGCCATAGTAACGGATGGCTTCTCACTCAGCATAGCGTATACGCATCGTGGAGAAAAAGCGATTTTTTTTATACGGTTAAGCGAGATCCTCTTTCAAATTTCCCCCTCCCCAAGTTCATTTGTCTCGCAACCTTAGTACCGCTCCGTTGCAAACCGTCAATTTAAATTAAAAAGAAGTAACTTATACCTTATTTCATATAAGGGAGCTATTGAAGAATAGGGACCCCAGCCTTCTTTAGTTAGCTTTATAAGGCTAACTAACGAAAATATCATGACCTAACCTAACCAATCGTCAAGGGCGTACAGTTAACCTAACGATTGATTAGGTTAGGTCGTGATATTTTCGTTAGTTAGCCTTACAAGCCTAACTAAAGAAGGCTGGGGTCCCTATTCTTCAATAGCTCCCATATAAGTAATTAGTAATTACAGTGGTACTTGTAGGTTATCTCCCCCCCACCAATTTTGACAGAATATTTTCGTTAAAACTAACGAAAATATCACGACTTAACCTAACCAATTATCAAGGGCAATAGTATTTACTATTTACTAATAGATCAACTGTACGCCCTTGATAATTGATTAGGTTAAGTCGTGATATTTTCGTTAGTTTTAACGAAAATATTCTGTCAAAATTGGTGTGTGGGGGGGGGGGGGGAGATAACCTACAAGTACTATTACGATACTTTTTTTGAGCTTGTGTTAAATTTAATGAGTATTTTAAATTTAATTTGAATTTTTATTTAAAATTCGTTACTTCATATCTTACGCTTATTTGGTTTCTCTAAAAGGTTTCTGAAGAAAACATTCTTCGTAAAATTAAGATAGATGGACTGGAATAATAAGATAGATGGAATGAACTTCGATGTTCAGTGGTGCATTTTCTTCAGCGGGTAACTAGTATTAGCTCGAGTGAAATAAAGTGAAATTCAATTTAATTTCATTCACTTTAATTTAAGTCTTTCCAGTTTTATTTCATCTAAATAATTTAACCTAATTTAAATTGATCTTACCTAGCTTAACTTAACCTGCTTTCCATCTAACCCAGCGTTGTCTAACCTTTTTCGGCTCGTGCACCCCCTGATCAAATTCATTTCGGCCCATGCACCCCCACCTCACGAATTATTAATAGCAAAAATTCTAAAAAAAGAATGGGTATATGTAAAAAAAATATTGGTAAATTCACAGTTTATTACAGAACCCAAATAAGTATTTCTATTTTGAATAGATACGACAAAAAAGCAATGAGGGAAAACGTTTGTGATAAATTTTTAAAATTCATAATAAATTCTTAAAAGAAATTTATGTAATTCCATTTTGGATGAACTTAATTCAGAAACTTCAGTTGACACCATCAACAAAAATATGAGACGAAGATAGTGCAACCTGTGTGAGCAAGAAATTTATATAAGAGTACAGTGACAAACTAATATGCGTAATTAATTAATATGCGTAACGTAAGAAATAAATTATTATGTTTTGAAAGCATTACAAGCGTAGAGTAGAGAGTATGTAAAATAAGAGTGAAAGACCTGTGGTGCACCCCCTGGAGAGACTCCGTGCACCCCCTGGAGATACTCCGTGCACCCCTAATGGGTGCATGCACCACCGGTTCGACAACCCTGAATTCTAACCTAATTGAAAGTGAGAAGCCTAAGATGAGAGTGGAAATGGAGTAATCTCTCTGAGATTGTTCCATTTCTACATTTCCATTGCAAACGGAAATAATTTAAAATAGGAAGAGATCCTCTTGGTCACTGCACAAATGTAACGGAGAGAGATGGAAGGAGATGGAATAAAATCGAATATACGAGGGTAATTCAATAAGTATCTGCACTTTTTATTTTCACAATTTTATTTTCACATCTGATAGATTATAAACACATCACTTCTCAACATAGTCTCCCTGTTTCTCAATACACTTAGTCCAGCGATCTACAACTTCCTAATGTCATCACAAAAGAATGTTTTTGGCTGTGTGCGTAGCCAGTCATGCACCGCCTCCTTCAGGTCATCATCGCCTTGGAATCGCTGACCTCTCAAAGCGTCTTTTAGTGGTTCAAACAGGTAAAAATCCAAAGGTGCCAGGTCTGGACTATAGGCTGGATGGTCGAGAACTTCAAATTTAAGTTCTTGAAGGCATTTTCTAGTCTGTGCAGCGGTATGAGGGCGCGCATTGTCGTGTAACAGAATAACACCTTCCGACAATCTCCCTCTCCGTTTTGTGGGAATTGCTTGCTTTAACTCATTCTGAAGCATGTCAGAATACGATGCACTTTTTACTGTAGTTCCACGCTCTAGATAATGTTCAAGGATAGGGCCTCGTGTATCCCAAAACAGTGTTAGCATAACTTTACCTGCTGACGGCTGCACTTTGAACTTCCTTGCAACGGGAGATGTTGGATGCTTCCATTGCATGCTCTGTCGTTTGCTTTCTGGTTCATAGTCTAATGCCAGCTTGTGACATGCCAGCGTGTGATATGCCAGCAAAAAAAAAAAAAAAAAGACTAACACAAACTTAGTTGTAGCTTGTTGAGTAAATTAACCCTTTTTTTTATTCTTTATTCTTTTTTTTCTTCTTCTCTCCTTATTTGCATGTCTGTAACTCTCTTTATTGCATGTTTGTAGTTTGCATGGTATGATAATGTTTGAGTTAAGAATGTGTTGCATGATTTGTAATGCGTTCTTATTTTACTCCTTTTCATCTTTCACGCCTTTCCAGCCTAGTGGGCTGCATCCTCTACCTCCCTATGGAGTAGAGGATTGGTCTGCAACAGCTGGAAGAATGGGTTGCTTTGAGTTAAGAATGTGTTGTTCTTAAGTTAAGAATGTATTGCATGGTTTGTAAGCGTTCTTATTTTACTTCTTTTCATCTTTCACCCCTTTCCGGCAGAGTGGGCTCTACCTCCCTATGGAGTAGAGGACCGTTGTGCAACCTTTCCTATTCTCTCCGACTATTTTTCTGACTTGTCGGCAGTGGCCGGCGGATGATAATGGTGTCTTTTTGTTCTTTTTCTGAATGAATGTTAACCTACGAGTGATCGGTGTTGCTACTTACTTAACCCCCTACTCTTTCCTTTCTCTCGGGCTAACCTTAGAGTGGATCTTAGGGTCTTTGTTAGCCTTAGCTTCTGTAGATCTGTAGATCTCCACTGATAATGCGCTCCAAAAAGTTTTCACCTTCATTATGATACCGCGCCGAAAGACGAGAGCAGACGTCCACACGATTACGCTTGTGCTCTTCTGTCAACTGTTTGGGCACCCATCTTGCACAAACATTGTGAAAGCCAAGAATGTCATGAACTATCGAATAGGCTGACCCTTGACTGATGTCTAATGAAGATGCAATTTCTTTTATTGTTAATCTTCTGTCATCGAAAATCATGGCTCTGGCTTCTTCCTGCTTGTCACCACTGGTTGATGTTGACGGTCGTCCTGAGCGCTGAGCATCTGTCACACATGTCCGGCCTTTCTTGAACTTTTGAATCCACTCGTACACACTTCGCCGTGGTAGCGCATTATTCCCATACTGAGCACATAAACGCGTGTGAATTTCAGCTCCTTTCACACCTTCTGCCCACAAAAACCACGGATCTCTGTTCTTCCAGAGTACAAATTGAAAGCGGCGCAGCCATACTCACTACTCGTACGATATGTGACAGCTACGAGTAGCCTAAATAAGCCTATACTGTTGCTAGCCTAAATAAGCCTATACTGTTGCTAGCCTAAATGAGCCTATACTGTTGCTAGCCTAAATAAGCCTATCGATCTCAGTTTGGCTCGTTATTACGAGTATATATTATACAGGGTGGGCCGTAAGTTTCCATACATAGGAAAAATAAACATTTTTTATGGACAACCATTTTTATTTATATAATATGCTCTACATGGTTGCCATTGTTTTGAAAACACATTTCAATACGTGTTCCCCACTGTTGATGAACACGCATTAGCACAGTTGACGTTATGCTTGTAATGGCGTTGGTGATACGTTCCTTTAGATGATTTATGTCTCGTATCTTTTCCTGATACACCATGGCCTTCAAGTGCCCCCAAAGATAGAAATCAAGGGGGGTGAGATCTGGGGATCTGGGAGGCCACTCCACAGGACCACGCCGACCAATCCAAGCATCCGGAAACTGCTGATCCAAATACCGACGCACGTGAAGACCATAATTTAAATTTTCCTATGTATGGAAACTTACGGCCCACCCTGTATATACTATATTATCACTAAAATAAAAAGTGCGGATACTTATTGAAGTACCTTCATAATTGGGTTGAATAGAATACTTTAGAATCCCAAAACAGGTTAGAATAAATCGAATCTACCAGACTGGAATTAAATCGAACGGACTGAAATTAGAATCCAGTGAAGATGGGGTAGGGTATAGTTAGCTGTTTTTCATTCGCTTTAGGTCACTCCCAACCCATGGAAGACTTTTTCCCAAATCTGAATTTTCGCTTCGAGCACTGTCAGTTTCGGACCGAGATTAACAATAGGCATGATGGAAAGAAGGAAGCAATCTTTCAACCTTTCGGGTATTCCGTGCGATGATCCCTCATTTTACGGAGGTCAGTAAATCGCGTATTCTAAATAAGATCGTATGAGTGATGTAAAAAGATCAAAACATTACTTTTATATTTAGAGAATATTCCAAATTACATTCTTTCGAACCTGAGATTGTCTATGCTCGTATGAGCTAAAATATATGTATAATGATTATTATTTTCATGGTATTAAAAACGAATAACTATGAAATATATATATAGATGTGCCTACTGTATAAATATACTTCTCAGTCGTATACTTCACTTTTACCACCCCTTTTCACCCCATAAATATGGTGTATCAGATGCCATATGTTGTAACATACACACACGCGTGTTCTTTTATATTTTCTGAAATCCTTATAATTCCAATTATTTAATAGGAAGATCGGAAACTTCCGAACTTTTGATTAAACGCCATGCATGGAGGAAGTTCCTTCCTTTTCTCTTGACACTCTGTCTTTTTCAGGATTTGAGGAAAATTATCCGTGGCATTCGAGTCCAGAGAATTTCCGTGGCTGTCTTTGACGGAAAGAGATTTTTTTTTCTGTCGCCCGAACTAGGCTTTGATCAAATTCTTTCCCGTTACTTTCCAATGAATATTTTGAGGCGTTCTGTCTTGGAGAATCATCCTATATGTTATTTCAATTCTTTTCTTATCTTTCAATTTCCCTTAAGCTAGCTATATACATATATATATATCTCTATGTATCGACAGCTAACACTATTTTTAAGTAATTCTATTTCTATAAATTGCTGTTGCTCTTATGCGGTAAATCTATACTATAATAAGAGAGCTGTCCGTCTGTCCGTCTGTCTGTCCGTCTGTCCGTCACACTTTCAGAAATTGTGAGAAAAAAATTCAGAAATTGTAAAAAAAATTCAGAAATTGTATTACGGGCGGCAATGTGAAGCTCAAGATTTTCATGACTGTGTTCTTTTCTGTAGTTTAGCAATGGGGGAAGGGTGGGGGTGGGGGTAATCGGTGATGGGTGGGGTAATGGGGAGGGGTGGGGGTAATGGGGGAGGGGGTTAGCCCCCAAGTTGTATGAATGGGGGTGAGGAGGTTTTGGGAGATACCAGATTCAGAAATGTTGACACAATGTGAAGCTCAACATTTTCACGGCTGGGTTCTTTTTTTGTAGTTTAGCCTGTCTAACCGTCAGCGAAGCGGCGGGAACTGTACTAGTATCTTGATAATTTTCCAGCGAAAAATTATTCTTCAGTAGTCTTTGTACGTCTGAGAGCGACTGATGTTTAGAATTATGGTACTATGATAAAATTATGAGGACTAAATATTTTGGACTGATTTGCAAAGAAAATTTGATGGGTATAGTTTGTATGTATACTGCCAGTTAGTTTATCATTCTTCGTTATTAATACTGTATTTATTATTATTATTATTATTATTAGCTTCAAAATTTTTATAGTATTGTTTTTCATTGTTATTTGCCTACTTTAATTCCCAGCTTTCATTTCAATTAGTTCTCTCTCTCTCTCTCTCAGACTGATTATTATTATTGTCTGATTTAGTATTTTTGTTAGTTATTCATATTTTTTTTCATTTCACTGTTTAGATCTTTATTGAAAGAATTGTTTTTCTCATTTTAAGAGTTTGAGTCTTACGCTTAAAAGGAAATGGTTTGCGTCTTCATTTGAAAGGTGTTAAAAATACTGGAAGGAAATACGTGTTCTTTAGTTTCAAATAATTCGTTATCTATTTAAAGCATTTTAAAGAATGTTACTCGTGTTCCATCGATAAGATTTTATTTTTAGAAGAAGAAGAATGAGAAGAAGAATGGAAAACGTGGATTCTGAAACTGAAAACATCCGAGTTAGGCAGAGTAGCTCAGACGACGAGTTAAAGGGAGACAATAAATAGTTTTTTCTTAGTAATACTAAAATTAAATATGCTAATTTTGAGGTGTTTTCGCTCAGATTATTTCTGAAAAATGTTCATTTCAAAAGCCAAATTCTTCTATTTTCGAAATTAAATATAAATGAAATTGTCCCTCGGAATTATATTGTTTTCTTTCATTATCCGTTCCAAACGAAATTTTTGATGTGTATTAAATCAATTTTCTACTTGTTTTAGTCTAAAATTAATTGCTTTCGTGCGCGCGCGCACACACACACACACACACCACACACACACACACACACACACACACTTTTATATAATACAAATAAAATATTAAACTTTCAGACAAAAATTTTGTTTGAAAATTCTTGCTAAAAAATTATTGCTAAAAAATGTTAAAAATTATTTTTATTTAGCAATTTCTTTGCAACAAATAAGGCTTTGTTTACTGTAAAATCTGCCAGTCCATATTATTACGAAGTAGCGCCACGACAAATTTTCTTGGACATTCAAAATAATAATATTTAATGGGGGTCTTTGGGGACTAAAGCATTTCAGTTATAATTTTTTCCCTTGCAAGGAGGAGTGTCGTATAACGCAGCTTCAAAAGTAAAATACAGGGTGACCCATAATTGGTGCTCTAAAAAGTAATATATGACGGCTTACAACTTATTTTTGGGAACACTTTTTTGAATCACCCTATATTATAGACAAACACGAAAGGAACATTATTTAAAAAAAAAAATTATGAATGACTATAAACAAAGCACATTTTCCCTCGTAATATTGTAACATTTTAATTATGAACATCACACGGTTTTCCTGAGTGCAAACAAATCTACCTGTTTTTAAATTCTGATACGAAATATTAATTATTGAAATTAAAGCTATTTTCGCATGCCTATTAGAAACAAATTTTAATAACATGCACTCGAACACCTACACACTCAGACGTCACTTTACGCTCACCCTTCCACTCGAAATTCACATGATCACTAATCAGAAATATTTCTCTCTCTCTCTCTCTCTCTCTCTCTCTCCTCTCTCTCTCTCTCTCTCTCTCAATTACTTCTGTAGCAGTCATTAAAAATTAAAATCGAAAAATCTTTACAAAGTGTCCGAGTCTTGAAATTTACGTTTACATTAATTATATTTTATGAAATTAATTTTTCTACTTTACAAATCTAAATTTTAGTTTAATTTATAAATAAATAATTTAAACGTATCTATATTTAATAATTAAATTTAATTTATACGCAAGATGAAAAATAAAAATACGGTAAAGTATAGGATAAAAAAAAGTGTTTGAAAAGGACCAAATTTTTACGTCCTAATTTCTAATACAGTGTCGTGTCATCGTTCGTCGAGATGCACCCAAATATGTTTTTTTTCTTACTCAACTTTCCCAATTTTATTTTATTTTCTTGTTATTTTCTTCATTTAATGAAAATGAAAAATGTAGGATACGTATGTGAAATATTTCAGAGAAAATTGCCATTTTTTTTAATTTTTATTAGTTTCTTCTTATTAATGGGGAGACACTCCGTTAAATTGAATGTAATATGTGTTTTATCTCTCTCTCTCTCTCTCTCTCTCTCTCTCTCTCTCTCTCTCTCTCACACACACACTGTATATTAAATTATAGTATATCAAATAAAAAATTTATCTTTTTAATCATCTCTTTATTTTATTGTGACGAGTTTCTGGGTCTGTGACTCGAGGAATTAATCAAGAACTGAGATGAGAACTAGGGATTTTATAATGAAATTTAATTAATAATTAATGAATTCGAGATTGTTTCAGAATTCAGTTTTAGGAATACTGTCAAAAGTATTCACATATTTTTGCTTGTCATGATTGCAATCACGATTACGTGATAATTTTATACTTTTTAGAAATATTTAACATTAGTACAGTATAACAAAGCATGAGTATCATGTGCTGTTTGGACACACACACACACACACACACACACACATATATGAAGTTTATTATTAAGACATGACGCGCGCTAATATATCCTATACTGAAATAATTTTTTATATCAGCTATGATGTAGTTTTAAAAAGATATTAAAGTCCTTAAGATCTTAATACGAATAAATACCTCGAGTCTTAAAAGAAAGACATTAACCTCAAGCGCTTTTTCTTCCCTTCCAAATGGGAGGAGCAAAGGAGAGAAAGCTCCTCCCCTTTCCTGTCAGTTTGGAAAAAACAACGGATTATTAATTATAGATAATGTTAATATTAATTAATATTAATTTGAAGCGCTACGTTAATTAATAAGTAATTAATATCTTAGTGTATATGTGTCCGGTAATTAATTGTAATAATTTATATAACTCATTTATTTCAGATCCGGTTTGTTTATGTGTTTATGATAATGTTGAAGTCAGATGTGACCATTCTGGATCAGGATTGAGTTAGATTGCAATTTTAGGAATCCATCAGGATTACCAACGTATTTCTCGTTTATTTCACGTGCAAAGACTGTGCATGGTAACTCTTATAAACGGGTAATGACGAAGGAGAGAGAGGTTTGGAAGTAGAGCTAAACAGCATTCATATTTAGTATAGAATATATTCTATAATCTCTCCAGATTAACTTCAGTAATTTTCTAGCAATATTATTTAACATGAATGAATATAATTTGGGATTTCCCTTCAGTTTTGCCAGAATACTCATAATCTATTATTTCTTTTAAGAAATGAACAGAATCAGTTTTCAGATTGTCGTTTCATTCATTCATTCATTGAAATAAATCTACAATCAGTCGATTAAAAATAATTGAAATTAATCAAATATTATTTATTTCTGTTTCATAAATTTTTGTTCTTCTTTAGAGCACCGATTTAAGTTAGAAAGAGATGTGGACATCGCTGTGTGAAGAATTACAGTGGCGCTCATAAGTATTTGTACAGAGAAATATTTAAGTTATATTCGTCTTTATCTTTTATACCATGCCAAAGAATTTGAGGAAACTAAAAAAAGAATTAAAATACAAAAGTTTTCGTACATTTATTTATAAAATTATTTAATTGTTTGTGTGTTCACCTAAAGTTTGAAGAATTTAAAATTTTTATCAGTAGTTGGCTATTTAGTGATTAGAGACTGTTGGCAATCCTGAATTCTAGAATTTTCTCTTTGAATCTTCATGGAAGATGGATGACTGTACAAGCCATTGGTAAGCAATGGGTCGTCGTGGTAGAGATATCTACAGATCTTAAGAAATCTGTTATTGCTGCACACGAGTCTGGAAAGAGTTATAGGAAGATAGGAGAACTTTGAATTTCATTTACGACGGTTGCTGCAGTTATAAAGAAGTGGAAAAGCTTTGGAACAATCAAAGCTTTACCAAGGTGTGGACGACCTTGCAAGATTTTAGAACGTACAGCTAGACGAATTGAAAGAATGACTTCTTCGAACCCACGAGTGAATGCAGGTGATATTTGACAAACATTAAGACTGTCTAAGATCGATGTCCATCCCTCTACTGTACGTCGTATATTGAGAAAGAAGGGTTTGCATGGGAGAGTTGCACGAAGAAAACCTCTGCTCCGAAAAGCGCACAAAGAGGCTCCTTTAAAGTACGCCAAGGATCATCAAAATGATGGATTTGCATTCTGGAAGAAAGTTCTCTGGACAAACGAGACCAAAGTTGAATTATTCGGAAATAACGACCAACAGTATGTTTGACGAAAATCAAATCCTGCATTCGAGAAAAAAAAAAATCCTTCCTACGGTTAAACATGGTGGTGGTAGTTTGCTTCTTTGGGAATCCTTTAGTGCTTCTGGTACAGGAAAACTTGTCGTCATCAGTGGAATCATGAATTTGAAGAAAGATCAGGAAATTTTGGAAGAAAATGTAGTCGGACTAACACTTCATGAAGAGGCGCTTTCTCTTTATGTACGTTTTGGGAAGAAGTTCGGCGAGAAACGTGAAATTTCTAAAAATAATAAGAAAATACTAATTAGTAGTACTGTACTGTTTTTTTTCTGTGGATATTTTATTGTTTTCGTAAGTAGTAAAATCGCAACCCTGTCATTACTGATGAGTAATTTTTTTGTTAGAAATTTTGTTTCTACTGTAGGCGAACTTTTTTCCAACGTTAACCATCGGTTTCAATACATGGGATACACCGGGCCATAAGTATATCCCGACTTTTCTAACCGTGACTGCACTTGTATTATATGAATGAATGTGATTACACAGATTTGTTATTTATTTATTTTATCAATAATGTATTACAAAAAATACGTGGAAACATAATTAATCGAATGAGGAAAACCTCGAGTAATGCGATAACGATTAATCTACATTGATTAATGAAAAAAGTGTCATCAATGAATATAAAGTAAAATATATAATGTAATTGGGTTGTCAGTACAGTACTTAAATGTTAAATTATTATTGTGAAAAGAGCTTGAGTATAACCAGCTGTTACGTTTTATAAATATCGTCTTCGTCGTTATCGTAAACTCTTGTAAATAAAGTGTAATAAATATTTGATTTACCATCCTAGATTTTGCATTTTCAGGCCATGAAATGCATAGTTATTACCAAATTTTTTAAAACTTCGAAGCTCAGTTTTTGCCTCTTAAACCTCTTTAACTCGGAATGAAAGTATTATAATGCCAAATTTTGGGATTGTTTTATGTTGTGTGTGTGTGTGTGTGTTGTGAGAGAGAGAGAAATTGATTGCCATACTCCGCCGTCTCATCCGTCTTGACTCTTTTCCAGTCATTTAATAATAATAATAATTTTAGGCGAAGACAATTCCTTTATCCTCAAACATGAGTAATTTTTTATACACATGTACAAGTTATACAAATATAAATGCGGTTACAGTGGCGCTCATAAGTATTCGTACAGAGAAATATTTCAGTTATATTCGTCCTTATCTTTTGTACCATGTATGGGATAGTTATGAAAAGTTTACCCTTCGTTTGGAAAAATTTATCATTAAGAAATTAGTTCAACTCCAACATATAATGTATAACATCAAAGAATTTGAGGAAAATATAAAAGTTAAACTGCAAAAGTTTTCATACATTTACTTACAAAATTATTTAATACTCGGACTTTCTGTGTCCACCTTTTGCTTGAATGACTTCAATGGTTTGTTTTGGATATTTTTCTACAAGGTTTCGACATCTTTTAGTGGAAATTTTAACCCATTCTTTTAAAGGAAATTGTTGCAATTCATTCATATTCGAAGGGTTTCTCTTGCGGACACCCTTTTTCAACTCAAACCATGAATTCTCGATTAAATGTTTGACTGGGTCACTCGAGAAGCTTGAAATTCCTTTGTTAAATCCATTTCATCGTGATCTTACTTTTATGTTTTGGATCATTATCTTGTTGCAGTACCCACTTGTGACCCATTCGCAACTCTCGAACTGAAGGCAATACATTTTCTTCTAAAATTTGCTGATTTTCTTCGAATTCATGATTCCATTGATGACAAGACAACATGCTTTCCTGTACCAGAAGCACTAAAGCATCCCCAAAGAAGCAAACTACCACCACCATGTTTAACAACAGGAGGATATTTTTTCCTCGAATGCAATATTTTATTTTCGTCAAACATACCGTTGCTCGTTATTTCCGAATAATTCAACTTTGGTCTCATCTGTCAAGAGAACTTTCTTCCAGAATGCAAATTCATCATTTCGATGAGGTTTGGCGCTTTTCCTATTCATGGTACAAAAGATGGGGATTTTAAATGACTTCGAACTTGCTGTACATTATTTGTAATGTATTGTAGGAAAAATTTCTACACTATAGTTTGAACAGTAATGCTCAGAGGGCGAGATAGATAATTAAAAGTAACATTTAGGTCCCCCCCCCCCCCCCCCCCCCCGCCAAAAGAATTGTTATTACCAATGTTTCCCAAACATGAACCGTTTTAGTTAATCAAGTCACAGTAGTGATTGTAATCAGGCTAAACCAGGCAAATTATTTTTGCCTGATTATAATTTGCCTGATTGTTTAATAATATTAATAAGCATTTTATAATAAAAAGATTATAATTTGTGGGGCCCCCTAACGTGTGGAGTCCCTGAGGCAGCTGCCTCATTTGCCTCATAGTAAATCCGGCTAAGGAACAGGCAAAAATGCTGCTGGCTCTAATTGATTAAGTTACGTTAACACAAGAAATGAGAGAAAATACCAAAAAAACCAACTGCCTGGATTTGGTATCCACAAATAACAGCAACCTAATTGACAACATAGAAATATCCCTAACTATAATATGAGGTCACAACATTATTGAAATAACCAATATAAAAGCAACAAGGAAGGAAAGGAACACACAAATTCGAAATTTTTAATTTTCATTGCAAGGCTATAAATTGGGAAGGTATTACATCTAGCATGGAAGCAGTAGGTTGGGAAACCATCTTTAAGGATAAGACAACGGAAGAGATGCAAAGAACCCTACAATAAAAGACGCTGGAAATTGTGGAAAAAAAAAAAGTCCCCCAAAAACCCAAAAAAATGGAAAGAGAAACAGGTTCGAAAGACAAAAGAGATCAATGTTCCGCAAAAGAAAGAGAGTAACTGAAAAATTAAGGAACTTTAAAGACAACAACATCAGTAAAATATTAAATAACAAACTGGAGAGCATAGATTGCATCATACAAGGTTTCACTGAAAACCATACAGAAAAAAACTGATGATGTTATAGAAGCGATAAAGGTTAATTCAAAGTACTTCTATAATTTTGCAAAAAGGAAGACGAAAAATCACGCGACTATCGGACCTTTGAAAACTGAAAACAGTGCATTACCTGATGATTTAAAAGAGGTATCCGAAATACTAAGAGCTCAGTATAAATCAGTATCCCCAAAGCTGATAAATGAGCTCTTTGAAGAAGAATTAAGAAGGAAACGTATAACGGACTTTGACTTCACAACAGAAGTTCACAACGAGCTATAGGAAATCTAAAACACACTCGGCAGCAGACCCGGGTAAATGGAACGCTACATTGATTAAAAGCTGCAAGGATGGAATCGCTAAACCTCTGTATTGGATATGGAGACGATTACAAGACACGGGAGAAATACTGAGCATCCTGAAGAGAGCTAACATAGTTTCATTACATAAAAGAGGGCATCGATCCGAGGCTAAAAATTGTAGGCCAGTGTCGCTGACATCTCATCTCACCAGAATATTTGAAAGAATAGAAAAAACTTACTTTTTTGGAAACTGAGAAAAAAGTAAGTAATAACCACCATGGATTCCGATCAGGAAGATCCTGTCTGTCTATCATAACTAATAGAACACTATAACATCATCATTGATGCGCTCGAAAACAATGACTGTGATATAATATTTACAGACTTTGCCAAGGAGTTCAAGTGCGCATGGAATCGTACCACATAATCTGAAATATATGGGAATAACAGGAAAAATAGGAAAATGAATATATAATTCTCTTAACCCTTCCGCTACGGGGGGAAGGGTTAAATGTACGTTAATGTGTTAATGTACGTTAATGTACGCTTCCCGTATGTGAAGGGTTAATGAGTGGCAGCAAGTCGTTACAGTCCAACGAATATCTTCATTAGAGTCAGAGGTCTGTAGCTTAGTACCACAAGCAAGGAACCGTATTAGCTCCATTACTATTCATAATCATGCTAACTGATATAGATGATGAAGTTACCATGATAGTACAGTAACATGCTTTGCTAATGGCACAAAAATGGTAGAAATAAGAAATAAGAACAAAAATAGTAGAAATAAAAGACCCAGAGGATATAAAATCTCTATGAACAGACATGAATAGAAGGCAACAATATGCCCAAAATGGACAGGAAATTCAGAGAAATTCTGAAGCAAAAGATTTAGGAGTTATAATGACCGACGACGCGAAATTTGAAACGCAAAATAACATAGAAACAAACAAAGCAAAAAGAATAACTGGACAGATACTGAGAACCTTTAAAAGAAGGGAGAGGGATATGATGATTCCTCTGTTGAAAATACTCATCATACCCAAATTGGAGTATTGTTCAGTTTGTTGTTATTTCTCTTCCTCGTGTGCAGAACACTCCTCTATACTTACGTCGTTTCTATACGTTAATATACTGCGCGGTCATTGCAGTTAAATGTGTATATATATATATATTATATATATATATTATATATATATATATATATATAATATATATATATATATGTATGTATGTATGTATATAAAAGAAGACATTAATCAACTAGAAGGGTTTCAGAGAAGCTTCACAACCAAGATCAGTGGATGCAAAGAATTATATTACTGGGGAAGGTTACGAGAATTAAATTACTCGCTGAAAAGAAGAAGAAGAAGAGAAGAAGAAGAGAGAAAGGTACACCATTATTTACACTTGGAAAACAATGGAGGAACTAATCCCTAATCTTACTTTGAACCCTATAACCACTAAAACAACAGTGCAAAGTAGGAAAGGAAGAATGTGTCGTGTTTCCAAACTAGAGGCTAGACAGGGAACATCTTCAACCCTCAAGAAAAAAGAGTTTTCTGTGAGAGGACCAAACCTGTTCAACCAGCTGCCCAAGGAAATACGGAACACGAATGGTGTAGAGGTGGAAATCTTCAAAAGAAGACCAGGCGCCTGCCTCAGAACAACTACACATGAGCCGAGGGTATCTGCCTATGTGAAGTGGAGAGTGCAAGAAACCAACTCTATATTTCACCAGACCAACTTGATCAAGAGGAGGACCAACAAGCCTGACCTCCGTGAAATAAAGAATCATCGTATTGAACTCCTGAAAGGTTGAAAGGAAATATATATATAATATAAATATATATATACACACACACACACACACACACACACACACACACACACACACACACACACACGAGACATTATGATCAATATCTGTAATTACACAAAGTGCTTTTAAGTTTTAAAGATAAAGAAAATAAACCAAGAATTCAGTTCGTTTATTCAGGATAAAAAAAAATTGTAGAATACGAAAATGAAACGGTGGTAAAAAAAAATTTGTTTTGTAAGAGAATACTC
The DNA here is from genome assembly GCA_023014485.1 of Bathynomus jamesi. Taxonomy (NCBI): domain Eukaryota; kingdom Metazoa; phylum Arthropoda; class Malacostraca; order Isopoda; family Cirolanidae; genus Bathynomus; species Bathynomus jamesi. Next base: position 472,752 of record JAJOZX010000786.1, read on the forward strand.
GTTTTTCTGACAACTTTAGTTTCCATAAATCTCGCAATGTTTAGTGCGTCTTACTATATATATATATATATATATATATATATATATAATATGACCTGCTATGTAGTTTAATATACTTCCTTTCATGTGTCATATTGAAAGAGACAACTTGTTTCCGATTATGGTTCAGGAATGAGAAACTAAATGTAAGTTGGGCAACTTCATAAACAGTTTCCAGCTTTTGGCCAAAATAAGAAATAATGTGAATAGCTATATTAGTTGGATGTAAAGGACGAACAAAGAATAATCGTCACGAATATAAACAGAAATAGTAATACACGTTTAATATAAAGGAGAGACGCTGATTTTGACATGAATATTTAGGTATTTATTATAACACGTTCAAGTGGCCCTTGTAATCGGCTGATTCTTTGGTCCATAATTCTTATCGAAGCATTAGTGTACATATATGTATGTATGAATAGAAACGACATAAGTGTTAAGGAACGTTTCTGCACACGAGGAGGAGAGATAACGAATAATGAAAAATGAGGCGAACCGCCCGGGAATCGAACCCAGGGCCTTCCAATTGCCGGTTGGACGCTCTACCATTATGCTACGGACCTCACTCAATCAGTTATATGCGTATGTATGTATGTATATATATATTTATATAATTGGCAAAGATGCTGCCAACTGCTCGTGCGTCGAATGGATGTATGGGCATTGGGCAGAGAAGTGCTTTGTGAAAAACCGTGGAAATATTTTTCAAACAAACTTAATATGTTAACACGTCTTAAGCGTTATATTTCGGGTGGTGTTTTTTAAACATGTGCCACTTTAAAACGTTTGTATTTTCTTTATTAACTGATATGAAAACATGAAATTTTTACTGTATATGAGGAATTAGTCTCCCAGTGCAAAACATGCTCTATGTGATGTCTTTTTAGCTCACGATACTTATACGATACTTTCGACGGACGAGTCCTACCCAACAGATTTCCTGCGATTTATGATAAAGGAATATCATGGCCACCAGCATCACCAGATCTAAATCCCTGTGACGTTTATCTGTGAGGTTATTTAAAAGATACAGTGTTTAAACAGAATTTACACACGACAGAAGAAGTGAAAGCCCAAAGTAAACAAGAAATTTCTCAGATTTCAACAGATCGTCTGTTCAGAGTACTGCAAAATTTGGTTGTTCGTGTGCAAAGAGTTAATGAGCTGAGAGGATTTCACATATAACATGTTTTGCACTCGGGGACTAATTTCTCATGTGCAGAGAAGGTACAAAAAAAGTTTATGCTTTTATTTCACTTCATAAAAAATACAAACCTTTTAAAGTGTCACATGTTTAAAAAGCACCCTATATATATATATATATATATATATATATATATATATACACACGAGGGCCACTCAGTATATTTTGCCCTACCTTTTTTTTTTCCCCCAAGTTTCCTTGTAAGTTCCAGAAATTTTGTACACAAGTATGATGGTTACATACCTTTTTTACAAGTTTTTATTTTTCCGCATAGTCTCCATCCTTTTCTACGGCTTTCCTCCACTTCGAAACAAGGGCCTTTATTCCTTGCTGGTAAAAGTCCGCTGGGTTCCGTTGGAACCACCGCTTAACCTCCTTAACAACCTCATCGTCACTCTGAAACTTTCTTCCACGAATAGCATCCTTCATTGGCCCAAACAAATAGAAGTCTGAAGGTGCCAGATCCGGGCTGTATGGAGGGTGGGTAACACAGTGAAACGCATTTTTGTGATGGTCTCTCTTGTTTGCAAACTGTTGTGTGGTCTTGCGTTATCGTGCAAAAGAAGGACGTCTTCCAGTTTTCTCTCCGATCGAACTCGCTTTATACGTCTCTGGAGTCTCTGTAGGGTAGCAATATATGCCTCTGAGTTGATTGTTTGTCCTTTCTTCATAATGTCCACCAGAATCACCCATTTCATGTCCCACAAGATGGTGGCCATAACCTTTCCTGCAGAGGGAGCCATTTTGAACTTTTTCTTGCGTGGGGAGTCTGCGTGATGCCACTCCATGGATTGGCGTTTTGTTTCAGGTTCAAAATGGTGTACCCAAGTCTCATCCCCAGTCACAATTCGTGAAAGGAAGTCATCCCCTTCTGTCTCGTATCAAACCAACGACTCAGAAGCAATTTCTTTTCTTTGGGCTTTGTGATCTTCAGTCAGTTGGCGAGGAACAAACCGTGAACACACTTTTGAGTATCCCAGTTACTGAATTATCGTATTCACACTTTCTTCACTAATTCCTAGCTCCAGTGATAGCTCCTTGTATGTGACGCGCCGATTTGATCGAATGATACTGTTAGCACGTTGCACGGTGTGAGATGTCACAGCCGATGCCGGGCGACTGCTGCGTGGCTCATCATCGAGGCTGGTTCTCCCTCTCTCCGATGATCTCACACGTTTTGACCAGCGTCCAACTGTGCTTCGATCAACAACAGCATCTCCGTAAACGTTTTGTAGACGTTTGTGAATATTTCCAACTGTTTCCTTCTCTGCGGTTAAGAACTCTATAACAGCTCTGTTTACGACGCACATCACTGTCAGACGCCATTTTCGAAACTGCGTTAACCATCGGTTTTATAGATGGGCGTTAAAAAGTGGTTTTATACAAGGAGGGGAGGTTCAAACTGGAAAAATCCGGTTATGTGAAGCGCATAAAGTTCAAACTTACGGCCCAAAAGACATTTCAGCCCCATGGCCTATTATTTAGCTAAGAAAAAAGGGTGGGGCAAAATATATTGAGTGCCCCTAGTATATATATATATATATATAAAACTCCGGACCAAAAATATAATACTGTCTCAACTGCGCTCATGACCTTGATAATATCTTTGTTATATACCTTCATGATGAATATCGAGCATCTGTGACGTCATTATAATAAAAAGACACCTGTGCCAAACTTGAAAAAAAATTAAAATATAGCAAAAACCTTATTAAATAGTGAAATTACCGACATACCAAAATATTAAACTATGTTGTCAGTTGTTATAAAAAATAGAATAAATTCAGTTACTGAGTACTGCCAATATATTAAACTTTTATCAAAAAATTTTAACTCTGCGTCTTACTACTTAGATGGGCCACCCTTAGCCTTGATTACGGCCTCCAATCGACGTGGCATCGAGTCGACAAGCCTCTTGCATTCTTCTGTAGTTATCGATTGCCAGGTTGTCATCAAACACCTCTTTAGTTCACTAAGTGTTCCTGGTTTACGCTTTTGGACCTTCTGCTTAGCAATAATCCAAGGATTTTCTATCGGATTAAGATCGGGAGAATTAGCTGGCCATGGCAGTACTTCAATTTCATGAGCATCAAACCACTCAGATGTTGCACGAGCCGCATGAGGTCATGTTGAAAATTAAATGGTTCGTCTTCATACAGCTGTTCTGCAGACACCAGCTTGAAGTATTCTTGATTTATTGATAAACTTGACTATTGACAATTCTATTTACAAATGCAAGTGACCCCACAACATTTGCATTCATGCAACCCCAACACTAATACACTCGCTGCCTTTATGAAATGGGATTTGGGTCACGAAAACCGAAAATTAAGTCGATGTTAAATGATAAACAAAAGAGAAGACGACTATCGTGGTGCAAAGAAAGAGTTGCATGGACTGCAAACGAATGCCAAAAAGTGCCCTTTTCAGCCGAATCAAACTCTTGTCATTTGGTGACGAGGTCCACAAATTTGGTGAAGAAAGTCTGAAATGTATCTTAAGAGCTGCCTGAAGCGAGCAGTGAAATTTACGGCGAGTGTGTTAGTGTGGGGTTGCATGGAATAAATCATTTAACATGTTTAAGAATAGATAAGGTAGATACTATTTATAAATTGAGATATGACCCATATTTGCATTTGGGGTAAGCAGAGAACGAGCAAATGCGGAGAGATGAATAAATAATGACGCGATGAAATGATGCTTCTTTTTCTTCTTCTTCTTCTTAATAAATAAATAAAAATATCGTTGAAAAACTCTCATGGTGTAGATTAGATTATGTAGGTCAGTATTTCGCGCTATCCCTTTTTCTCCTCTACTTCTTACTATCTCAATTTTTTGTGTTTAGGTACACGAGGTAATGTGTATGAACAGTGTGCAAATTATTGTTTCTGAGTGGAGGTTTCGAACCTTCATGGGTGTGAGCATGGTGTGAAAGTTTTATTCTGAATTTTCTATGACTGTCCACTTTTTTATCTTTCCTACTTTACTTCCTTTGACTAAGAAGGAAGTTTTTGGTACCTCGGGTTTTTAGTAGCCTGTAAATTCTGTAATGCTTCTGTACTCCTGAAATGTAACCACACCTAACCAATTGTACCACTAACAGCTAGAAAAGTAACATAAGAGGGCGCTAAATAGTAATTCGATCTCATTCATTATTATTCCATTTAATTCAAATGTGTTTCATTTACTTCACGTCTGCGCGATTTTACTTGATTCCTGTTCGACCTTATTCCAGCCCCAATTCAATTTTATTCCATTCGATCTACTTCAGGGTTCATATACTTTTAGCATCCTTCAATTCTTGCAGTGACGACCCTTGTTTTTACGCACTGCACGAATCCACTCTGGCATGGACCGAACCAAACGCCAGGTGGTTGAGCCGTCTTGTAGGGCTCGCCAAGATGTCTGTAGGCTTAATTCCAGTTCATTCCGGGTTTGTGGCTGCTTCTTTCATACCGTCTGACCCAGAGATTCTCGATTGGATAAAGATCTGGCGAGTTTCCAGGCCATTTCACTGTAGGAGTGATGTTGAGATCATCCAGCAAGTTTATCACTGCTTTTGGTCGGTAACAAGGTGCACCATCATCTTGGAAGAAGAAATCTTTTTCTTGAAATTGGAGTCGCGATTTCGGTAGCAGATGATCTCGAAGGGTTTGAAGGTACCATTTCGTGTTCATTGCTGTCCCTTTGGACAAGATGTAGGAATCCTGTTCCTCAACCAGAAAAGCATCCCCAGATGGTAAGTCTCAGGATGCTTCATCATAGGTAGTATACAATTCGAGCTGAAACGGGTCTTTTTTTCTGTGGACACAGATTTCTCCTTTGTTGCCGAAGCAGTTGAAAAGAAATTCGTCTCAGAAAATGACTATACCAGCCATCCTCAGCCAGTTGGTTTCTTTGCAAGCCTGCGTCATGACAGACCATTCTCCACTACCTTCTGACTGTACGTGCTGATGTTTGTACTCCTTCCTGCCAGTCCCTCTGCAGTTGCACACTGCTGGCCGTCCTTTCGTGCAAACTGGATCGACACAGAAAGCGATGCTTTATAACTACCTGTCTTCTGCCACCTTTTAATGATTCTGGAGACAGTGATATTACTGTCGTACCTCATGAAGGGCATGATGGCTGACCAAGTTTCTGGCGATGTCTGGAAGCCCATTCTGATCACGTCTGAAGAAGAGAATTAATTCATCAGTTTGCTCTTTAAATTAACCCTTTATCGCCGAACTTTTTGCGTAGGGTTGAGTCTAAATGCGTGTATCTGAAACGTTACGTATTCGACGCACAGTGCGGTAAAGGGTTAACCTACGGAATTTAAATCGAGACGAAACTTTGGCTTTACATTAATTTTATTAGCTATCAGTTAATAGAATTAGTTTTGTGTATCGCAGATTATAACAAATTGGAATGGTAGACATGACTCACCGTAGAGGAGAACCCGAAGATTTGTTGAAATGGTCTTTGTGTGAAGTCCTCATGCAGTTCAGGCACGTTGTGATCACCCTCATAAACCTGATGCTCGATTCGAGGCGTAGCAAGTCGAAATTTCGAGGCAAATCATACGTAGCTGTTTCAACTCTTTTGGCCGTAGCTGTATTTATTTATTTATTTATTTATACAAATGAATGAAAGCAACTGTACATCAGGTATATGCACGTATATAGTGTATTTGTCCCCGTTTATCCTGCCATTGTCCTCCTTAGCTGATCCTTTTCTGTGTCTAATCTACCCTATGAGCAGTCCAGTATGCTGTCAAACACACTTCTCCCTCTTTTCCTCACTACACATACATGCATCTTACATACTACACAATCTTTTACAAATAAAAATAAAGCATCGTTTTAAGAGCATCGGAGTCCTCTTGGGAGGGGACCATAAGTGTCCCCACTTCTGGCTCCCCCGCTGCCGGTACCAGGAAACCAGCCTCGGCAGCGAGGCTAGTCCTACTACAACCCATTCAAGATCTCCTGGACCTCTGTCTGGTTCATTTTTCATAAGCTTCTGCAACGTTCGTGGCCTTTCCTCAAATTTCCAATCTGTTGAACACCACTGTCCTCCTCTAAACCTCAGGTTCTCCTCACTGAAACGACTGACAGCAACCCCTTTCTGTACCTTTCTACTTTCTCTATACTAAATTTTATTCCAAAAGTGGATGTTGTGTATATGTACGCAACGACCTAACTTGCTCTCCCATTTCCGAACTTGAATTTTTCAAATTTTACATCCTCTGGCTATGACTTACATGCCAATCTCACACTAAATACATCTACGCTGTCCACCTTTTTCCCAATTCTACTAACTATGCAAAACTCTTTCGCTACCTCACTTCCAAAGTGGGATGCATTTTATCCTGCTCTCCTTTCGTTGAAATCTTCATTTTAGGTGATTTCAATGTTCACCACCTTTTGGCTTTCCTCCCATCTCACTGACATCCCTGATGAATAAGCTTACAACTTCTCTATCCTGAACAGTGGCGTACTAAGTGGGGTGCGAGGGGGCGGTCCTCCCCGGGTGACAGCCAGGAGGGGGGTGCCATCGGGAGAGTTGAAATACCGTACAAGTTTTCAAACCAAATGAAAAATTCGCCAAAGTAAGAAAAAAAAATTAAAAATGTTCAAACTATTACAACAGCTTAATGTTAATTTCCACTATAAAATAAATTTTTATTTTTATTGGCAATACAAAATTTACAAACGAAAAATTAAATATTTGATAAAAATTACATCGAAAGGCAACGTTTGTTGACGTTTTAGTCATCAGTTTGTTGAGCATAGCCAGCTAGCTGGCTGCAACTGACATTCCAAGTCTTGTTCACTTGACACTGTGACTCCACATACATGAGGTATGTTTCATTAAATAATTATGATAAAGCATAAAGTGCTGGTGTTTATAACAATATCATGGTACTTATACCAGTGTCCAGTAATTTTTGACAATGTGGTATCATAGTGATGTTTAAGTGTTTATAAATGCATTGTCGTGATGTTATAATACCCGGTAAATACATCGTCGTGATGTTATAATAAATGCAACGTCGTGATGTTATAGAAACTCATGTTTATGAATGGTGGTCCCTGTGACTACTAGTTGTCAGTAAAAAGACACAGGAAAGTCACACTTTGCACTAAACTTTAGACTTGACTTTTTTCCTACAACCATGACTACTGAAGTAACGATGATGTATGTGTATGTGTATGTGTATGACATTTCTATGGAGAGAAGAGGTAGAGTAAAGCCCCGAAAAAGGATGCCAGGAGGATGGCAAAGGATGCTGGTCTCACATTGCCAGAGGAAGTAAAAAGGGCTATGTTTGAATGTCTTGATTGGTTTCATCAAGAATTGGAGATTCGTTCTAAGACAATGGATCAAATTCTGTCAATCTTCGCTGTTATTCAGCCAAACACTTTGGTTGTTGCAACAGAAGAACTTCGGAAGTATATTTCAAATTTGACTCAGATTTTCGATGAATTCTCTAATGAAGATCAGTGTGGAAATTGGGCGACTTCGGAAGCATTTGGAAGCTGCCAAAATCAGCGTTGAAGAGGCAAAGAAATGGACAGCATTGCAGTTTCTGGAGTTTATTGTGAAATGGGATTTTTGTGAATCTTTGCCAAGCTTGTCACTGTGTTTGAGATTCTTTTTGACTGTCTGTGTCTATTGCTTCATGTGAAAGAAGTTTTTCCAAATTGAAATTGATAAAAAATTTCTTTCGCGCGACTATGAGTCAGACAAGATTGACAAATCTGGCTTTACTTTCAATTGAACATGAATATGGAAAGAAGGTAAATTTTGATGAGGTCATTGATCAATATGCAGAAATTAAGGCTCGAAAGCAGAGACTGTGACTCCTCTCTATTTACCTTTGAAGAATAGGCTGAGCGTTGAGACTGGATTTCCTGTGTTTTTTGTATAAAATAAAATGCAGTATTACCTGTTCACTGAATTTTTAATGTCCTGCATTTTTCTTATTTCCAATTTGCTTATGACAGTACTGCACTGTTTAAAAATCTACTTGCAAACATAATATATTTTTCTGTGTTTAAAATTTTAAAATTATTTAGGGGGGGTGCCAAAGGATAAATCCGCCCCGGGTGCCAAATACTTTAGGTACACCCCTGATCCTGAATGACCTGAAGCAGATTGTACAGCACCCAACTCGTATCTCCGGTCGCCTTGGAGATAGGCCCAACATTCTGAATTCGTTTCTCACCACTTATCCTTCTTCTTACTCTGTCAAAGATTTCTTCTCGCTCTTTCTGGAACTTAGCCAAAAATCTTTCCAACAACTTTAATACTTCTTTCCCTCCTCTTTCTACATTCTGACGGCTCAGCTACCAACTCTTGATATAGCTGAACTCTTCGATCAAACATTCGCCTCCAAGTCAACCAAGACGATTCCGGTGCTGTTTTTCCTTCTCTTCTGCCCCTCTGACTTTATTATGTCTGAAATTAGAATCTCTTCTAAAGACGTTTTTCTGCCTTATCTGGCTCAACTCTAGGAAGACGTGTGGTCCTGATGGTGTCCCTCCTGTTGTTCTGAAAAATTGTACTTCTGTACTGATACCCTGCCTAGTCAATCTCTTTCATCTTTGCTTTTCATCTGGTACTTTTCCTTCCTGTTGGAAATTCGCCTTCATTCAGCCTGTCCCAAAGAAGGGTGACTGCTCTCAATCCTCCAACTATTGTCCAATTGCTTCGATTTCTTGCCTTTCTAAAATTTTTTGACCTATCCTTAAGAGGAAGATTCTTAAGCACCTCTCTACTCATACTTTTCTTTCAGATAATCAGTATGGGTTCCGGAAGGGACGCTCTACTGGCGATCTTCTTGCATATATCTCTAATTCTTGGTCATCCTCCTTTCGGGATTTCGGTGACATCTTTACTACTGAGCTAGACATATCAAAAGTTTTTGATAGAGTCTGGCACAAATCTTTAATTCCCAAACTGCCCTCCTTGGGTTTCTATCCTTCTATCTGTGCCTTCATATCTGGCCGAGCTATAGCTGCTGTTGTAATGGCCACTGTTCTTCTAAAGCTATTAGTAGTGATGTTCCTCAGGGCTCTGTCTTGTCACCCACTCTCTTCCTTTTATTTATCAATAATCTTTTAAGTTACACTTTCTGTCCTCTCCATTCATGTGTCAACGATTCCATCCTTCACTTTTCCACCTGCTTTACAAGGCATCCCTTTCAACAGTCAATCCATGCTTCACATGAGACGGCTATAGTGCACCTGATCTGACCGGGGCAGAGAAAACCTTGTGGCTTTAACACTACATAACTCAATCCTTCTATTTCTCTTAATATTCTTGGTATTTCCTTTTCTCGTGATGTTTCATGGAAAGATCACATATACTCTCTTTCTAAAATAACTTGTAAGAGGTTATATGTGTTGTGCCGGCTCCACAGTTTCTTCACCCCAACTCAGTTGCTGTCTCTGTACAGGGGGTCTCGTTCGTCCCTGTATGGAGTACGCTTCTCATGTGTGGGGTAACTAAACACACACAAATCTTGACTGGGTGGAATCAAAGGCTTTTCGTCTCATCAGTTTCCCGTCTCTTACTGACTGTCTTCAATCCCTCTCTCTTCGCCGCATTGTAGCTCCGCCCTCTCTTTACTATCGCTATTATAACGGACACTTTTCTTCTGAACTCTCCAACTGCATGCCTCCTCCTTTAAGAAGAGCTTGCAGTACCAGACTTCCAATACATTCTCATCCCTTTCCTGTCCAACTCTCTAACGCAAGAGTTAATCGGTATTCTCATTCTTTCATTTACTCAACCGGTCAATTCTGGAGCAACTTTCTTTAGTCCATCTTTCCCCTGTCTTTGACTTCCAATCTTTCAAACGCAGTGTGTCCTGGTACCTCGAAAATTCTGGACCTTGATTTCGATTCTCTCTTTCTTGTATGTTGCTGGTGGGAGCAGTTTTCCGGGCATTCGCTCTTGGGCCCTCTGTCTTGCATAAAAAAATAAGAAAAGAACTCTGTAAAAAAAGAAACTTTATTAAAATTTTCTTTCCAGCGTAAAAATACTTGTTTACTCACGTATATTGAAATTCTTTAAAACTTTTATTTGACCTGAAAAAATGTTGAGTCCAAAATTACAGTGATATACCGGGTGGCCCATAATTCAGGAACCATAGGAATAATTGTATTTTTTTCCTTAGAATTCTTGTACTTTCTAATAGTTTTTTCTTTATTTTCTGTTTGATGAATTACCTGGATGACGTACCGATAAACAAACGACGTGCCATGTTTTTTCAGCAAGACGGTGCACATCTTCATTTTGCCATGCAAGTTCGCAAATACCTTGATAAAACGTCCCCCAACAGATGGATTGGCCGAAAAGGTCCGATCGAATGACCACCCAGGTCACCAGATATCACCCCACTCGATTTCTTTCATCAAAAAGAAAAAATCATTAGAAAGTACAAGAATTATTAGAAAAAAATACAATTATTCCTATGGTTCCTGAATTATGGGCCACCCGGTATATATAAAATGTGCCTAGGTAGTGTAGTGTTTAGCGTCGCTGACTACGACTCCATCGGCCTGGGATCGAGACCCGGTGACGGCAGTTGGCGCGCAGTAAAACCCAGCTGTTCATCCTTCCACGCAATAAAAAAATTGGTTGGTAGATAAATGGGTACCCTGGGTAGCCTAGTGGTTAAGATGTTGGGCTGCTGGTGGGGCGTCGTTCGGATTCCACGTTAAACTGTAGGTCTAAGGTGGAGTAACAAGCTTGACCTTCGTCAGAATGAACAACTCGAGCGGAAGCCAAACCAAGGTTAGCCAAGATGTATATATATCAGGTCGGCAAAAAAAAAGGGAGACCTCGAACTTTGGCTGTAAAATCCAAAGTTATGGTCAGATTTCAATATTTTTTTCACACCCCACAACTAATTAAATTTACTATATAGTGGGCAGATTTCAAAGAAAACTAATAAAAATTGTGGATTTATTGAACATTTCTTTATGCCACTGGAAATTCTCCATTTACACTACTACTGCATTGATGTGCAAAAAGTTACAAAGTACTCACATATGGTGCTACCTTGATGTTAAAAAACTGCTCGATATGTTTACCACGAATTTCTACAACTTTTTTCAGTCTAGGACGGAACTCATCTATGGCTTTATCGATTTGTTCTTGTGGTAGCTCATCTCATTTTTCCAGAAGAAGCTGTCGTAAATGAGCGACATTTCTTACTTTGACCTGATAAATTCTCTGTGACAAATTTTTCCAAAGGCCGTAATCGACAGGGTTTAAATTAGGACTGTTTGGTGGCCAAATTTAATATCGCTACCTGGTATTCTTTTGATATCTCCTGTTTTATCGATTTTCTTGAGAAGCTTGTCCAAACCTCCTGCAGTTGGCTTACGTTAATTAAAATCGCTTTAATTATCAACTTGAACCTATGATTAGCAAGATTTTTCTGGAATATTCGCCATAAATCCAATTTCTCAGCCAAAATGCTAAAAGATGGCATACAAGCCATAAAATTACCTAGTACTAACATACTAAAATTTCATGGTTCTATGTACCGTATTTGCCGAGACATGAAGAATTTAAAAGGTCTCCCTTTGTTTTGCCGACCCGATATATATATATATATATATATATATATATATATATATATATATATATATATATATAATATATATAATGTTTATTTATTATTAAGAACCTACTGAACAGGTTCTTGTGCAAAATTCTTGACCAACATGAGGAGAAAGAAAAAGGGGTAATTGTGAATAGCGAACAGAGAAAAATAGACAAACGAGGAAAGTAAAAGAGGAAGCTGTGAAAAATGAACAGAGAAAAACAGAAGAAACAAGGAATGCGGAAGTAGAAACAAAGAAAGTACCAACATACAAGGAGGGCGAGAATATGAATGAGAATATACTGTAAATGCAAATGCAACAAAGAGTAAAAATGAAACACAGGCACAAAACCTAATCCATAAAGTTTAAACAAAAGACATTAGCACCAATAGAAAAAAACAAGTAGGCAATCAAGAAAGTAGACTGAAACCGTTAAAAACAAAGGCCCTGAGTAAAAATGGGGGCCCCGAGTAAATATGGGGAACAAATTATATGCAAATATTATGTGAAAGGAAATTGTACATATAAGGGAAGACAATGTATATATGAACACCCTCCTTTGTGCAATTTCTTCTACAATAAGGGTCACTGTAAATTCGGTGACAACTGCGGAAATTTGCAAGACTTACGCGACATATGAAACATGCCAATACAGGAAAAACTGCTACTACCTTCATCTCCCGACAAATTCAAAGGACAACAAGAAAAATGTGAAGAAAAATATGTACACAAATAGCGAACAATTTTTTTCAACATTGCAGACACAGCACGGCTGCTAAGTCTCATACAACGCATGCAGTTGATACAGCTGGGAACCCCTGAGCCGGACCGCTTCCTGGCAAGAAGCTACCAGAACAAGTAGGCAGAAACGGATTTCTCTCAGAAGCCCACAGGGTTACTAAACGCGCGATACTGAAAGATAATGATCTGGAAATGCACAAGGGGCAACGCAAAACAAGAACATAAATATTGTCCTGGCTAATATTCAAGGAATAAAACCAAACACTCGCTAAACAAAGTTTCGTACCTGAAAGGATTTATGGACGAAACAAGGTCGGACATTGCATGCCTCACAGAAATGCATCTTAAGATTGCCAAGGAAACTGCGAAAACTGCAAATACTGTATTGGTAAAAAAGAGTTGCATATCGATGGTTTCACTCTACTAAGAGCAAATAGAACAGCGAGACGTAAGGGTGACTGTGCTGTTTATGAACATGAGAGTTATATGACAGAGACGGTAATAAGTAAATCAAATAGTTTCGTGGAACTCCGCAGTGAAAATAGAGAAACTAAACGTGGTACTGATAGTTATCTCTACAGACCTCCAAACACTCCAACTGAAAAATTCTCGGTTGCCACTGATGATATCAGAAACTTAATAAAGTCCGTAAACTCTCCATCCCCCGATATAATACTCTGCGGCGATTTTAATTTCCCATTTATATAATACAGAAAGGTGGGCTGGCTCTGATACAGCCCTTTCGAGATGTTCTGGGCCTCTGTCTGATTCACTTTTCATAAACTTCTGCAACATTCGTGGCTTTTTCTCAAATTTTCAATCTGTTGAACACCACCTCTCCTCCTCTAAACCTCATCATCTTTTCCTTACTGAAACTCAGTTGTCTCGGACGATTGACAGCAAAACCTTTTCTGTATCCTCTTACTTTCTGTATATTCAATTTCACTTCAAAGGTAAATGTTGCGTATATGTACGCAATGACCTAACTTGTTCTCGTATTCCCGAACTCGAATCTTCCGAATTCTATACCCTCTGGCTACGGTTTACATGCCACTCTCAAACTAAATACATCTGCGTTGTTTACTTTTCCCTTAATTATATTGATTATCCAAAATTCTTTGACTACCTCATTTTCAAAGTGGAATACATTCTGTCTCGCTCTCCCTTTGCTTAAAGCTTCATTTTAGGATATGTCAGTGTTCACCCCCACCTTTGGTTTTCCTCCCATCTCACTGACATCCTTGGTGAACTAGTTTACAACTTTTCTATCCTAAATGACCTGGAGCAGATTGTATAGTACCTACTCGTATCTCCAATCGCCTTGGAGATAGGCCAACATTCTGGATTTATTTCTTACCTCCCATCCTTCTTCTTACTCTGTGAAACTTTTTCTCCGTTGGGCTGCTCCGACCACAATCTTATATCTGTTTCCTGTCCTATCGCTGTAATTCGGCCTATGGATCCTCCCAAGAGGAGACGCCTTTGACTTTTGATAGAGTCTGGCACAAATCTTTAATTTCCAAACTGCCCTCCTTCGGTTTCTATCCTTCTATATGTGCTTTCATCTCTAATTTCCTTTCTGGCCGATCTATAGCTGTGGTTGTAGATTGTTATTTTTTATTTTATTGGGTTCAGAATCCCAGCTGAGCCCTGAACGGCCAAGCTCTGAAGGGCCACTTCGACCTACAGCCCAAGTTAAACTAGACTAAAACGTATGGACTAAGAGGTCCTATTAGGTCCTACCTCAAAGTTGCACTCGATGTGGGCCTACCTTAGGCCTCAGTTGCATAAAATTAAGATAAAACAAAAGGGGCACTATTTATGGTCTTCTTTCTAAACCTTGCAACAACAACACAACCTGCACCATTGCACGATCATTGCACGATGCAACAATCTTGTATCTAAACAACCAAACTGAATTGCAAGATAGCTCTCTATAAGACCACGCCCTGTAAGTGCCGCATTCAACAAACGAGTAGAAAGGACGCGCCAGTGACAAAAAAAAATATGCCACAAAAGTGCCCAAACAATGATGTCACAAGAGCCCAAAAATGCTCGCTCTAAATTAAGTGAATTTTTCACTAACCTTACAATTATGAGATGGATATATATACACCTTAACTTAATATATACAAGCAATGCTGCATCAATCAGCTTAGTCATCATATCGCCTTGGGACAACAATAGCTCTTCCTCTTCTAGATTTTCCACATAGATGGCCACTGTTCTTCTTCTAAATCTATTAACAGTGGTGTTCCTCAGGGTTCTGTCCTGTCACTCACTCTTTTTCTTTTATTTATTAATGATCTTTTAATTCGCACTTCCTGTCCTATTCACTCCCATGCCAATGATTCCACTCTTCACTTCTCCACCCGCTTCCCAAAGCGTACCTCACAGCCATGGCCGTAACTACCTATGAGGTCACCGAGGTCCGGACCTCGGTAATTATTTCCTAAAAAAAAAAAAAGAGACTGAACCGTTCTCCGTGCAGCTTTAATAAAAGTATTTTTGCTAACAGGTCCCTTTGTACAGTATTTAATTATAGACAAGGGTTTTGTGTTTAGTGTATAGCTTGGGTTGTGTTTGTAGATGTCATTTTGGTCTGAATTTTGCTCGTCCCACCGCGCTCGAAAAAATCTGGACCTCACTAATTTCTAAACCCTAGTTACGGCCCTGCTCACAGCAGTCATTTCATGATTCGCGTAGGACGGCGATGGGACACCTGACCTCTGATCTTTCTGCTATATCTGATTGGGGCAGAAAAAACCTTGTGGCTTTCAATGCCTCAAAAACTCAATTCCTCCTTCTGTCTACGCGTCACAATCTTCCACACAACTATCCCCTTACCTTCAACGAAACAAAACTCAATCTTTCCTCTTCTCTTAACATTCTTGGCGTTCCTTTTCTTCTAATCTTTCCTGGAAAGATCACATATACTCTCTTTCTAAAACAGGTTCTAAGAGGTTAGGTGTGCTGTACCGCCTCCGCGGTTTCTTCGCCCTAACTCAGTTGCTGTCTCTGTACAGGGGTCTTGTTCGCCCCTGTATGGAGTATGCTTTTCATGTGTGGGGTGGCTCAACCCACACAGCCGTACTTGACCGGGTGGAATCAAAGGCTTTTCGTCTCCTCATTTCCCCACCTCTTACTAATTGTCTTCAATCTCTCTCTCTCTCTCTTCGCCGCAATATTGCCTCACTCTTTCTTTACTATCACTATTATAACGGATATTGCTCTTCTGAACTCAAACTGCATGCCTCCTCCTTTAAGGAGAGCACGCAGCACCAGACTTTCTACACTTTCTCATTCCTTTTCTGTCCAACTATCTAACGCAAGAGTTAATTTGTATTTTCAGTCTTTCATTCATTTACTCAACCGGTCAATTCTGGAACAATCTTTTTCAATCTTTCTTTCCTCCTGTCTATGACCTCCCATCTTTCAAACGCAGAGTGTCTAGGCATCTCGAAAACCCCGGACCTTGATTTTGGCTCTCTTCTTCTTCTAGGGGGGGGGGAGGCGCTTTTGCGGGCATTTGCCCTTGGGGCCCCCCTCCTTGCATACAAAAAAAAAATATATATATATATATGCCAAGACAAGAGGGACACAAGAGAAGACCAGGAGCAAGCGAAAATGTTGATAGCTCTAACAAACGAGTTTATGTTGACGCAAGAGATAACAGAAAACACTAGAAAAAATAACTGCCTCGATATGGTATTCATAAATATATATGTTGACATAATGTTGATATAATGTTGATATAAAAATAACCCCAACTGTTATCTCAGACCACATAATCGAGATATTAACAAATATGGCAAAAATATTAAAAGATAATACCCATACTGATGAAAGAAGCAAATTTGGAACCTTTAACTTAAACTCCAAGACTATAAATTGGGAAGCAATCAGATCACACATGGTCCAGATATAGTGGAAAACGGTTTTCGAGAATAAAACAACCAAAATGCTAACAATTTTAGAAGAAAAGACGCTGGAAATTTAAAAAAAATATGCTCCGAAAGCACAGCCAAAAGGAAAGAGAAATTGGTTCGAGAGGCAAAAGCGAAAAATTTTTCGCAAAAGAAAGAGAGTAGCGGAGAAATTAGTTAATTGCAGAGGTAACAATACCAGGAAATTAATACAAGAAAACTGATTCAGGGCCATACAGAGAGGGAAGAGAAAAAGGTGTAGAAGTAACAAAGGCTAATTCAAAACTTCTATAGCTATGAGAAAAGGAAAACAAAAACGCACGCCACTATCGGGCCATTGAGGAAAGGAAATAATGAACTAACCGACGATCTAAAAGGAATATGTGAAACACTGAGAACCCAGTATGAATCAGTCTTCAGTAGGCTACCTCAAAAAGCGACAAAGCGATACCTGACATAGATACATTCTTTGAAGAGAAACTGCAAGGAGATTGTATAACAGATTTTGATTTTACCCCAGAAGATATAGCGCGAGGTATAGGACAAATGAAATTACACTCACCTGCAGGTCCGGACAAATGGAACGCATTTCTGATTAAAAACTGTAAAAATGAAATAGTCACACCTATATACTGGATATGGAGAAGATCCCAAGACTCTGGGGAAATACCGAGTAGCTTCCCTATATATAAAGGAGGGACTAGATCTCAAGCAAAAAACTATAGACCTATAGACTATAGAACTATAGTCTTTGACTTCCTATCTTACAAAGTATTTGAAAGAATAGTTAGAGAGAAAATCTATGACTTCTTGGAAACACTAGAAAGACTCGACGAAAATCAGCAAGAATCCTGATCAGGAAGATCATGCCTATCACAACTTATAGAGCACTATGACAATATCCCAGACGCACTTGAAGGCAATGAAGACTACGATGTAATATTCAAGGATTTTGCTAAAGCTTTCGAGAAATGTGATCATGGTATAATAGCGCACAAAATGAAACACGGGAATAACAGGCAAAGTGGGAAAATGGATCTACAACTTCCTCGGAGAGCGTCTACAGGTCGTTAAAATTCATGGTATAACATCATCAGAATCGGAAGTGTGCAGCTCAGTACCACAAGAGCAGTGGTGGGCACGCGCAACAATTTTTGTAGCGCCGCAACCGCAACCGCAACTCTGCTGAAATAGTTGCGCCGCACGCGCAAGCGCAACCCTTTTCAAAAAGTTGCGCCGCAAGCGCAAGCGCAACCAAAAATGTTGCGCCGCAAGTTGCGCCGCAACTTTTTGTGGCGCAACTGCCCACCTTTGCACAAGAGACAGTACTGAGTACTGGCCCGCTCCTTTTCATTATCATGCTGACAGCCATAGACAATGAAGTAAATAGCAATTGTATTGTAACATCCTTTACAGACGATACAAAGATCAGCAATGCAAAAAAGATGGAGGCCTTACAGAGGGACACGAACAAAATATGCAAATGGTCTGAAGAGAACAACATGACATTTAACACCGAGAAATTCTAGCTCTTGAGATATGGTAAAAATAAGGAACTTAGACAGCATATAATGCCCCGGACAGACAGGAAATTCAGAGAAGCACGAAAGCGATAGATTTGGGGTTTATAATGACCGATAATGCGAAATTCGAGACACAAAATCAGATAACGATAAACAAAGCAAAAAGAGTCTCGAGGCAGGTACTAAGAACCTTTAAAAGAAGGGACAAGATAGTAATGATTCTCCCTGTTGAAAACACTGATCATACCAAAACTTGAATACTGCTCAGTCTTGACGTCCCCATACAAGACGGAAGAAATTAATAAACTAGAAGATATTCCGAGACATTTCACGGCCAAGATCGACGGCTGCAAGAACTCAACTACTGGGAAAGACTAAATAAACTAAGTCAGTACTCCCTGGAAAGAAGGAGAGGGGTACATCATAATATACGCATGGAAAATGATCAAAAACTGGTACCAAACCTCAAACTAAACCAATTACCATCCAAACAACACTGGAAAATAGGAAAGACAAAATGTGTAATTAAAGGCCCGACAGAGGACCTCCTCAACACTGAAGGAAAAGAGCTTGGTTGTCAGGGGACCAAGACTTTTTAACCAGCTTCCAAAGGACCTCAAAAACATTACAGGGGTCAAAGCTGGTTGAAGTCTTCAAAAGAAGTACAATCAGTTTCAAATACTGTACAGCAAAAGGAAAAATAAGCGGATCAGAATGAAAAACGGCTGAAGGCGTTTGTTATTCTTACGTTACACATACGAAAAGGCATCGTGCATCATTAAACTACACACAGTGTGTGAAACGCTTTTCGTTTTAGGAACTTCATTAAAGTAATAGGGAAAGGAATATTTCAGAATCACAGATGCAAACACGAAATAATCTCTCTCTCTCTCTCTCTCTCTCTCTCTCTCTCTCTCTCTCTCTCTCTCTCTCTCCCTCGGTTAGGCCCACTCTTAATTGTCAACCTTCATCATGAGCTGAAATGAGTCATTACGAGTTGAGAAGTTTTGCCACTAGTAATAATTTATTCATTTCTGTGAATTTAAACTCAAAGGAAATATACAGGGTGATCCAAAAGGCTGTTCCCAGAAATAACTTGTTATACGTATATTTTTACTGTTTAACTGCTAAAATTCCTAGAGGTCTATGTAGATTGTAGAGCATACTAATGCCTTCTTTTTCTGTTGGCTTTATGTGTTCGATCACCGTTGTCTATATACTTGTATCTCACATAAGAAGACAATAAATTATGTGAACAACTTTCGCATTTTAATTTAAATAATAGTTGAATCATTAAAGAAAATTCTGGACATGATAATCTTGCGTATTTTACTGAAGCCTTTGGCTTATACTCGTAGCAGTGGCTCCCAACCTTTTAGGTCAATGTATCACCATGAATTTTTAATAAAGCACAACATTCGGAAAGTTTGCGGATTATTCATCATTCATCAACAACTAATATTACTTTTTAAATACATTATTATTAAAGTAATTATCAGTTAGCAAACTGCGTATAATAAAACCCTCTTGCGTACCACCTAAAAGACCTCCGCGTAACACAGGTTGGAATAGCATTTTTGGTTATTAACATTTTGTATTTAAGTTCAACTCGAGATGAATATTTACATATTTCTGTAAAGCGGGTTGACATTTCTAACAGATTTTATCTAACAGTCTTTCTTATAAACTTAATTGAGTCATTTTGAGCCTGTAACCTCTAAAACTAGGGCTATTTAGTGAAGAACAGTGGGGGCACCGTTAACCAAAAAGTTAACTTCGATAACAATAACCCGTTAACCCCCAATTTTTAACTCCGATAACGATAATCCGATAATTTTACTTCAAAGTTAACGGAAGTTAACGATAATCCGTTAACGATAACTATTTCTTTACTAACATTTAAAAAAATCAAGGAAAAAAGCTTTAAAACCCATAGAAAATGTTTATTTATGCAAAATCCAACAATAAATAGGTATTTAACTGTATTTTTATCAAGTTTTGCAACTTTTTTGCTTAATAACTTTTTTTTTTATTTTTAATAAAAAATGTACTGATTACATGTTTTGAAACCCTTGTAACCACTAACCATTAACTAAATTTTAATTTACCAGAGAATTATTATGGCGGGAACTGAAAGGTAAAATAAAATTTTAGGTACAATGTGCTGGTTGCCCTTCAGAAAGACCAACTTCTCAAAGTTAGGCCCAACTGCCAGTCTTGACCTCTTGGGCCTCAGGATGTCCTTGCCGAGAGAGAAGAGCCGTTCCACTGCGGTAGAGGACGGAATTGGCAGACTGAAGTTATGGCGGTTTGAATTCATTCGCGGAGCGGTGATCTTCCGTGAATGACTCCTCGCAGTTAACGTGTTAACGGACTTTAACAGACTAAATATCGAGTTATCGGAAGTTAACTGGTCCGATAACGATAAATGGAAATTAACTTCCGTTAATAGTCCGTTAAAAAAAGTTAACTTCGTTAATTAACTGTTATCGGATTAACGCTTTAGTGCCCAACACTGGTGAAGAACTTTGGCTTTTGACTGCTCACTACATTTTATTCTGTAGTTTCAATTTGAAATCGAGTACATTTTCTTCCAGCACCGTCATGCCGATAATTATAATTAACTGTTCATACCAATGTGTTATAAAAAATTGATTAACCTAAGCAGATCGTCCAAATTAAACACTTTAGTGAATGTAGTTAGCGACCATGGCTCAGTGGGTAACGCAGTTTCCCTGTATGCGAAGTGAAGACACTGAGATCATAGGTTCTACTCCCGATGTTGCTGGCAGCAATAATCTAGTAGTTAGTGCAGTAGGCCGCATTAGTATGACTTGAGTGAGCACTGTGCCAGTTTCTGGCCCTCCTGACTAATTATTATTAGTCACTAACAATCACGACAGGTCTTCAGTAAAAGATTTTAGTTTACCTCTGGCTAAATTCGCATAAATTTTTACTCTGGTTTCGTATCTTATATTTTAGAATTGTTAATTCAGATTTTTCATTTAAATTATTTTTTGCGTTTTGAGGATAAATAATGAATTATATTAAAATATTTAGCTAACCATACAAACTCATTCGTAGATATTACCAATCTTTGCAGTGAGTATTCTCATTAGTATGATTAATACCATGTACTGGTTAAGCAAGTTGCACTAAAATATAGTGAACGAAATACTCATAATAATAATAATAATAATAATAATTATTATTATTTAATGCTTTCTTGATCCCAAGCTATTAATATTTATTTGCCTTTACATTTATTTTACTTCCACTCAATTTTAAATTTATCTTTTATCGGAAATGCGTTTTCGAGTAATGGATATGTATGTGCAGTTGCGGTATAAACTTCATTGAGAAAAATTACTGTTTGTAAGGGTAATAAATCCACAATAAGTAATGGGTTTATTAGAAGCACAAGTGCTTGTGCTTCTGGTAAATATATGTCTTACTGGTTATTGAATCCTTATTCCTCTAAATCACTTTCTCGTAGTTTGAGATACATAACTAGCGAGTTTTTGTTTTGGTTTAAAATTACTAATTTTCTTTAATATTTTTCTGTAAGCACCTTTTCATGAAGACTTCATGGCATCGTATAAATAGAGAACTCCTCACACATTCCTAAGTGCGGTGGTTCCCCTTTCAAATGTCTCTCGCATGTCCCAATAAATTGTTCCGCGTCCTCAGGTCTTTTGTAATGCACGCCCATAGGTTATTTATAGTATATAAATCAGGCAATTTTGTTGGCCATGAAAGCTGTGCACGATTTATGGCTAACTTTCTACAATATCTTTTAACAATGCCACTGATGTGAAAAAGGCTGTTATCGTACATAAAATAAATTCAGGCGTGGCTCAGTGATCATCATTGCTCTGATGCTGGGAACGTAACGTCCTTCATAATTTCAATATATTACTCACCAGTGAAGTGTCCATGAAATTCCCCACTCCAAATCCAGACACCCATCCTCACATACTGTACCTATCTACGCTAATTCGTCCACTTTGTTGAGACAGTACGACATTCTGCTCTTCGAACTTTGTTCCAGCTCTATTCGAACAATGCGTGTGACCACGCATGATATACGGTAACTCGTCAGATAATAATAATACTCCAAAAATCAATGTCCTTAGGTAAATATTCCAAAGCAAGTCCAATTCTGATGTCTTTATAATGTCGAGTTAACTGTGGTTTTGTGGCAGACACATGATTTTAAAATCGCGGTTGAGTTAATCTTTTCCGAACTGTTGCAGGTCAGTAGTAAGTTACTAGAAATGGCAACTGCGTTGCTAAAGGGATTTGCCTTTATAGCCGTTGAACTGTGTTCTATAGTTTTCTTCAGGTGGAACATACATTGGATATATATGCTGTGTTTCTAAACTTACTTCTGTCGTATTTCTTACGATTCAATTTTATACTGTAGCTGTGCACCCTCCCCAAACGATTTCTACTTTAGGGAGTCCTTTCTCGTATGAAACGGTCATTACCCCCTTTCATAGTTTGAGTTGTTTCGGTGTTTACTGATGCCTTTGCATTTTCGACTCTTGACTCTTGACTTTTCGTCCCTCAGTAGACTGAATACCGCTAGGTAAATACCCATCATTGCTTCTATTTCACCTTTTGTTGGATTTCATCATACAGTATATATACTAGAACGTCCGCTGCGCCTTGCGCAGTAAAAGCTCCTCGAAACACAAATTATGAGGGGACTGGGGGAGCGGGTGTGTTATTTAAACCTTCCGTGGTTCTCCCTTAATGTGTATACTAAATCTGGTGGAACAGATTACTCTATAGCCGTTTTGACGGATATAAACGAACATAGAACATCATCAAACAGACAGACATCATCCCATATATATATGCGCCTCGGTGGTGAAGTGGTTAGCGTCGCTGACTACGAATCCATCGGCCCCGGGTTCGAGACCCGGCGACTGCAGCCGGCGCGCAGCATAACCCAGCTGTTCATCTTTCCACACAATAAAGAAAGTGGTTGGTAGATAAATGGGTACCCTAGGTGGCCTCGTGGTTAAGACGCTGGGCTGCTGATGGGGCGTGGTTCGGATTCCACGTTAAACTGTAGGTCTAAGGTGGAGTGAAAAGCTTGACCTTCGTCAGAATGAACAAATCGGGCGGAAGCTAACCAAAGGTAACCAAAGGTATATAGCGTGAAATATGCTAATTACACTGGTCAACAAAGATTTTTCATCAGAGTAAAATTTGTGTTGGCTGGATAGCACTTTTCACGCTGATTCCAAAACTGCATTCAGATGTTTTCTAGCACGTATAGTTTTCAAGATGAAGGCATATATATAACTACACAGATTTAACCATTTTAAATAGGCAAAATACTAATATTTCAACATTTGATTGTGTTTATTTTATTGTTTTTTTAGTTTATTCATCTTATTTATTTCAATTATCTTAATTATACATCTTATGTATTTCATGTGAGCTTTTACGTCTAGCAGCATTGTGATTCAGGCAACAACGCCGTGCTTTGTGTGTCAAAAGATCAGTCCAGTCCAAGAACTTGTTGTGTCAAGTTGGTGTACATTTTTTTGAATTTATAGTTTGCTGAGGTCAGTCAACATGCCTCGACAATGTAAGAATGACCCCGACAAGTTCTGTTTCGTATGCGGCCAGTTCACAACTAAAACACAGCGACGAAGTATTACAACCGACATTAAGAAAATATACAAGCTATACTTTGGTTGCCATCTAGGTGACCAAGATAAATCATGGGCGCCACATCAAGTCTGTTCTGGCTGTTCAAATGGATTACGTGATTGGCTTAACAAAAAGAAAGCTTCAATGCCATTTGCCATACCCATGATATGGAGGGAGCCGAGAGATCATCATGAAGACTGTTATTTTTGTAGTGTGAACTTAATGGGGTTTTCTGCCAAGAACAAACACCAGATTGTATATCCAAACTTGGATTCAGCACGTAGACCCGTAAAACATGATGAAACATTGCCCATTCCAATTCCCCAAGTGATAGGCTAGATTCTATCATAGATGACATGGAAAGTGATGAAGGTGCAACTGGCGTTTCCGGACCATCTACAGAACCAGAGTACACTTTTGAAGGTAGACATTTAGAGCCTAAAAAGTTAACCCAAGGACAGTTGAATGATCTTGTTAGAGACTTATCGCTGTCTAAAGAGAAATCAGAGCTTCTCGCCTCAAGACTAAAGGAGAACAATTTACTTGAGAACAATGTTCGTATTAGTTACTACCGAAAGCGGAATTTTGAATTAACAGCATTCTTTTCAGTAGACGGTCCTCTCTGTTATTGCCATGACATCAATGGACTATTTACAGCCATATCTCAGACGTATGTGGCATCTGAGTGGCGCCTCTTTATGATTCGTCGCAGAGAAGCCTGAAAGCAGTTCTTTTGCATAATGGTAATATAATGCCATCCATCCCCATTGCCCATTCCGTCCATCTAAAAGAGACATGACAATATGGATATACTACTTAAGGCAATCAAATACGACAGTCATCAATGGAATGTTTGTGGGGATCTAAAAGTTATAGGAATGCTTATGGGTATGCAGTCAGGATTCACAAATGGATATGTGAAAACTTTCTTGGAAGCAACAAGTCACCTGCGTATACGGATGGAGTCAAGAACCTCCTTGATGCCTTCAAAGAAATGGAGTGTCGAATGTCGTTAAAAATTCACTTCCTGCATTCCCACTTAGATTTCTTTCCTGAAAACCTTGGTGCAGTGAGTGACGAGCAAGGAGAGCGCTTCCATCAAGATATTCAGATGATGGAGAAGCGCTACCAAGGATATTGGAATGAAAGCATGATGGCGGACCATTGTTGGATGCTGTATCGTGACAATCCAGGCGAAATTTACAAAAGGAAATCACACTCACAGCGCTTTTAATAAAATAATGTATATATTCTTTATTTATAAGTACATTGAATAAGGTATATGATGTATTTGTTGTTTAGCATTCCTAAGTGTGATCTATACATCCATAAATTTTCTTATAGCAATATCAAAAACTAAAAAATATCAAAACCAGTGTATCTATATAACTCTACGTGCTAGAAAAACAATAAAACCAGATTCGGAATCAGCGCGAAAAATGCATTAAGAAAAGTGTGATCATGTTTGTGATGAGAAAAAAAGTTTCATTTTGTTGGCCAGTGTTATTGGAATACATATTACTACTTTGAGAATTGATTCATAATACTCCCGTTAGTTTGTATTTGATATACGAAGGAGAGAATAATGGGTGCTACTGTAGTATGCGGTCTACCTACGATTCGGCGGTCTACCTTTTAATTATAGCTTCTTATCTTCTTATTATTTTATTATTAGGTTAATTGTACGCCCTTGACGATTGGTTAGGTTAAGTCGTGATATTTTCGTTAAAAACTAACGAAAATATCACGACTTAACCTAACCAATCATCAAGGGCGTACTGTAGTATGCGGTCTACCGTTAAGTATGCGGTAGTAGTATGTTTAACTTCTTAATAATTCCTTAATTGTGTAAATTAAATTATAGTTCCTTCAATTCATTTTCAATTCCTTTTAAATATTTGAACGGTAGACCGCGTACTACGTAGAAACTTAACGGTTGACCGCATACTACAGTAAAACTTAACGGTAGACCGCATACTACAGTAGAAACTTAACGGTAGACCGCATACTACATAGCACGAATAATGTCTGTAAACGATTACAGATTATTCGAAGTAAAAGTTAGTATTAACTTAATATTCGAGTTAATATTCAAGTTTAATGAATTCATATTTGATAGTTTCCTATATAGACTATCAAAATGAACAGATTATATTTCAGTTACAGGAACTCTCAAATATATTACATAGATTTGAAAAATATATATTTTATTTCTCTCTCAGATCTGAAATTATGAGTTCGGATGCTTGTATTTATATGGAAATTGTTAATACCCCTAAGGAGTGAATGTAACAAGACTTCTATGGACGATTTTACGTTATTCTTGGAATTACACACACACACACACACACACACACACACACGAGAAGATTTTTTCCCAAGAGAAAAACTGAGATGATTTGATAATAAATCAAGTTGACAAATCATTTATCAGAGAGCAATTTCACGCCCTAACAAAGAATGATCGTTAAAATGGCCAATTTTTTTTTGTGTGTGTGTGTGTGGCTTTGTATCTGACTGCCTTTTACAAAGGGGATTAATGCACGGTTAGCAAAGATAATACCGCTTTCAGAGTACATCGGAACTACATATGTACAGTACATTTACATTTTTATGCGTATTTGCATAAATACCTATTTAGGTCGGTAAATACACCAGACTTTGAAATAGTTTTTATGAGAATCTCTGATGCCTGCAACGCACTTTCGGAAAAAAGTTCGCCTAGAAACAAGATATTTAAAAAGCTGAAGTAATATAATAATATTAATAATAATAATATTAACAATAATAATTTGGGTTTGTTTTCCGAAAATTTTTATTATCACCAAAAATGAATGAAATATATCGAAAGAAAATTGGAATTTTAGCAATTAATAATTTTTTCTGTTTTTTAGAAATTATTTTTGGCTGAATTTTTTCTTTTTAAACTTTTTTTAAATTACATTACGAAGAATTAAATTCTATTTCAAAGTATTCATTAATGATAATTAGTTTAGGAATTTATACGGTAATCATATTAAAAATTATCATAAAATTAAAATCAATTAAAAACTTTTTCAGCGAAAAATTATTTTAAAAATATTTTTGAAGATGTATATATATATATATATATATATATATATATATATATATATATATATCCCTCCTCATCTTGTGCGGAACGCTCTTCTACACAAGCGTCGTTCTTTACATTAATTATACTGTGTTGTTATTATTGGACTAATAACCTTCGTTAACCTTGGTTTTGCTTCCGCCCGAATTGTTCATTCTGATAAAGGTCAAGCTTGTTACTCCAACTCAGACCTACAGTTTAACGTGGAATTCGAACCACGCCCCCACCCACCAGCAGCACAGCGTCTTAACCACTAGGCTACCCATAGTACCCATTTATCTAACAAGTACCAACCAATTTTTTTTTTATTGTGTGGAAGGATGAACAGCTAGGTTTTTCCTGCGTGCCGCTTGCCGTCATCGGGTCTCAATCCCGGGGCCGATAGATTTGTAGTCAGAGACGCTAACCACTTCACCACTGGGACGCATATATATATATATATAAGCCGGGATACGCCGTGGCAAGTGTCATCTAACACCGCTTCTCGTCGATGAACGAAATTAAGCTACATTGGGTCTGGAGAGTAATTGGATGGGGGACCGTCCTCTACGTTCAGATTATGTAGTGACCCTTGGGTTAGTGGGTGAGTGATGAAGACGTTACTTTATACAGCAAGTATACAGTAAGGTCTGTATACAGAAAAGATCGTACATTTAATAAATCCATCTCTTCTTGTGGCTTTATTCCACAAGTTTTTTTAAAGTTCCCTCTGCTCAAAAAAGGAAAAAAAAAACTCGCGTTCTCATAAAAAATGCGGTAATGCTTATTAGCGCATCATAAAACCTCAAAAATGCAATCTACAAGAGCGTTCGTGCAAGCAATTTAGGAAGGGAGAGTAGAATTTTGCACTTGGATGGAAGAATATAGAATTCCTCTTGTTCTTTCCAAAGAGAATTTCTTCGATGGATTTCAATCCAGGTTAGAACCGATTCCACAAAGCTTTTTTGGCAAAAAGGAAATTAATCCCCTGATTTTCTCAATATCTAATAATAAATAAATAAATAAATAAATAAAAAAAAAAAAAATATATATATATATATATATATATATATATATATATATATATATATATATATATATATATATATATACAGGGTGTACATAAAGTCAGGATCTATTTTTGTGAAGCACTTGGAAATTATATGGAATTCAATCATAAAATGATAAAGTGGTAACATTTATTAAATAATTAAGAGTAGGATTCGACGTGACGCCCATCAGTATCCCTGCACAGCTCAAATCGTTCCGCAGCATTTCTAAACACATTCTGGAGCATTTGCGGAGTTATGTTATCTGCAGCAGTTCGTATACGTGTACGTAAGTTTTCAAGACTCGTAATCTTCGTCTGATAGACGTGCGATTTGATAAAGCCCCATGCAAAGAAATCTAAAGGGGTTAAATCTGGTGATCTCGCTGGCCAAGGTCTGTTGCTTCCGCGTCCGATCCAGCGATTTGGAAAACGTCCATTTAGATAATCCTGAAAAATTTTGGCATAGTGACAAGGAGCACCATCATGTTGATAGACGACGGTACTAACAATCCTATCCCCGTCGTCCCCGGACGCGGAAGCAACAGACCTTGGCCAGCGAGATCACCAGATTTAACCCCTTTAGATTTCTTTGCATGGGGCTTTATCAAATCGCACGTCTATCAGACGAAGATTACGAGTCTTGAAAACTTACGTACACGTATACGAACTGCTGCAGATAACATAACCCCGCAAATGTTCCAGAATGTGTTTAGAAATGCTGCGGAACGATTTGAGCTGTGCAGGGATACTGATGGGCGTCACGTCGAATCCTACTCTTAATTATTTAATAAATGTTACCACTTTATCATTTTATGATTGAATTCCATATAATTTCCAAGTGCTTCACAAAAATAGATCCTGACTTTATGTACACCCTGTATATATATACGAGGAGTGATCAAAAAGTATCGATAATTTTATTGCTACAGACAAATGAATGCAAATAAGAAATAACCGTTTACATATGTGAGTCTTTCTGCCCTCTGGCGTCCGCAGTCGGAAGCAAAATCTGCTACCATGAGTCAGTAGTTGGTTGGAGCGCTTAAAAAGAGGGTGTGTTTTTGCAGTACGTATAAATCTCTGAAATGGAACAATGCGCGTTCGGAGACGAACGAAATGATTAAAACAGCTTTTGGAAATGATGCTCTCAGTGTAGCTAACGTTTACAAGTGGTACAAAAACTTTAAAAATGGAGAAACATTTGCTCGTACCAGAAATCGAATTTTGTTGGACATTTTCGTCCGTACGAGAAGTGGAAGGGCGGCCACTGTGTTCCTTGTCTTCAAGCGATGTTTCTCCATTTTTAAACTTTTTGTGCCATTTGTAAACGTTAGCTACTCTGAGAGCATCATTTTCAAAAGCTATTTTAATCATTTCGTTCGTCTCCGAACGCGCGTTCTTCCATTTCAGAGATTTATACGTACTGCAAACCCCCCCCCCTTTTAAATGCTCCAACCAACTACTGACTCATGGTAGCAGATTTTGCTTCAGACTGCAGACGCCAGAGGGCAGGAAGACTCACATATGTAAACGGTTATTTCTTATTTGTACTCATTTACCCGTAGCAATAAAATTATTGATGCTTTTTGATCACTCCTCGTAATATATATATATATATATATATATATATATATATATATATATATATGATGAATAAAACCACGAAGGAAAGGAAACACAGATGGTGCTCAAGCGCTTTCGTCTAATGACATCCCCATATATATATATATATACACACACACACACACACATAATATTTATATATATATATATATATATATATATATATATATATATATATATATATATATATATTAGAATCTACTAGAAAAACTCTTGTTACTCCGATTAAATGACTACCTATGGACTGGACATCTAATCAGTTTGGTTTTAAAAGGTCCCACTCAACTGACCTGTGTATCTATGTTCTTAAGGAAATAATATCTAAATACATTGACAGTAATTCAACTATTTATAGCTGTTTCGTAGATATAAGTAAGGAATATGATAGAGTGAGCCACAATATTTTATTAAAAAACTCGAAGACAGGAAGGTCCCCATGTACATATTAAATTTATTGAAATTTTGGTATTCCCACCAATCTTTTACCGTTAGGTGGGGCAATGCACTATCCGAATGTTTTGGCTCCTCTTGCGGAGTGAGACAAGGCTCCTTGCTCTCTCTTTTGCTGTTTAATGTGTATATTGACCGATTAATTGCTTCACTTAATGAGGCAACAGTTGGATGTTGTATAGATAACACAAGGATAAATAACTTAGTTTATGCCGATGATATGGTGTTAATTAAGTCCCTCTGTCAAAGGTCTGGATCGGCTACTAAAAGTCTGCGAAGTGTATTCGCAGAAACATGATATTCTTTTTAATGTTACAAAAACTAAGTTTATGCAATTTCATCCTAAAAGCTGTAATCTGCCAGCTGATATTAGGTTTAAAATGAGAGCTGAAGTAATTGAGGAAGTACAAGAGTTTAAGTAGTTGGGTCAAACTATTACCAGCTCCTTGAGTGAGAATCGGATATAAGAAAACAATCTCGAAACCTTTGTGCTAAAGCGAATATGACTCTAAGGAACTTCCGGCTCTGTACAAGTGAAGCTAAAGACACTTTCTTCCGTACTTTCTGCAGTAATATATATATATATATATACTGATAGCAACTCCGGGCGAATTATTAAGGTTCTGGCAGAATCCTAGGGTCTTTTCCATTTGTCGGCAGGCGGTTTTTTTTAACCAAATTTTCACCAGTAATACTTTTTTGTGTGCTAAATACGAATCTAACACTCTTTTTTGAGAGAAATGAAAGGAAAATATCGAAAAAAAGATTTTAAATACGAACTACTTTATACCGCGCACGAACTATTTACACTGCGAAATTCTATATTTTTGCAATAATATAATTATAGTATTGTATTATATAATAATTTATTAATTTATATTATATTAATTATTTTATGAATATTAATTATTTGTTTATATAAATTTAATTATTCCAAAATCTGTAGAATAATTATGGCAACTCGATATGATTAAGCATTCCGCGCGATTCATTATTGTTTCTGGAAATACGAGTAAATCATGGACGTGAATTATAATTTACAGTGGATTTTTGTGAATATTATATCAGAAGAAGATGCAGTGAAATGTTTTCGGTAATTATGTGTTTTAAGTAACTCAGTCATTTTACACACCAAAATACATTTTTCTAGTAGTATGTGATGTGATTTGTTCAAATATGACCTCCATTTCCGTCGGAAATGAAATCCAACAAAGCTATAGTACTTTGAAGTTTGGCCCATTTTCAAGGAAATGGAGGTCAAAATCTAAGCAAAACACCTCAAATATTACTAGGAAAATGTATTTTGGTATTAATTAACCTAACCTAACCTTACCTAACATGAATATGTTATTACATTATCATTTGTATAATTTAGGTCTCGGGGGTACGGGGGCGGAGCCCCCGTAAAGATCACGCATCACAAATTGATCGATTGAACAACATTTTAGCTTCGGAAATTCAAAAATAAAAAATATAACCGATACCGATCAATTTGTGATGCGTGATCTTTACGGGGCTCTGCCCCCGTACCCCCGAGACCTAAATTATACAAATGATGCGAATTTATTTGGCGGAAGCGTAATGAAAACGAAGATATATTTAGAAAAATATTAAAGGATATAGCTGATTTCAAATAAATATTTCCCTTTCGTACGCCGTATAAAGTAGTTCGTATTTAAAATTTTTTTTTCGATATTTTCTTTTCAGTTCTCTCAAAAAAGAATGTTAGATTCGTATTTAGCACACAAAAAAGTATTACTGGTGAAAATTTGGTTAAAAAAAACCGCCTGCCGCCAAATGGAAAAGATCCGAATCCTAAATTTGCTGTACAAGTCTTTTAGACTCCTACATAAATTATCCCCAGATGCTCAGCTTCGCAAATGTTTGCTAACTGCAATGTCGCGAGCTCCCGGAGGTAACAAAACGTGCTCAATACAGTCTAATGCAAAGAATTAAAAAATCAACGAACCCGATTATCCAAACTACTCATGAGTCTTGCCGCTTGTCTTCTTAGCTATGGAATTCATGGTACAAAAATGTTTGTCTGTAGCTCCACTTAACTGTGACATCACTGTATTATTTCTAATCAATTGTATATATTTCTATCCTTAGTATGTGAACTGTCATTGTATTATTGAATATTTGTCATATGGACTATTGTCGGCCAATTTTTATTTTCATATATATATATATATATATATATATATATATATATATATATATATATATATGGAGAGACCAACCGGAAATTCCCTTCCTCACTTCCGCAAACATCCGGGAATCATCAGAAATCGAAAAACACACGTGACTTTCAAGGAGAGAGAGAAACAAAAGGATGTTTGTCTTCTCCGAAAAGGCCAGCGAAAAGTTCGCGTCTTCCAAACCTATATAAGTCATAGTTCACTAAACTCGCTCTCACTTTGCTCGTTACTACTCCTCGTGAATCTCCTCTTTCACGTAGCGCCGTTCGACCTCAGCCGGCCTCAGTCCCTCAAGCAACACCTCAACAATACACAAAGCGAATCAACACTTGAGGCGACCTACAATTTCATCTCACCGGAAGCAAACATCACTCTACCGGCGTCATCCTTCTGGCTCTGGCTTCACTCATCCTTCACCACAATTCGATCGGCGCCCGTTCAACAAGTATCTCAACAGGCCCCTAGCACACCCTCCTGCTGGTAGGCCAACAGTCTTCAGAGTTATCTACGGTGAAACGCAATAGGTTAAACTTCACGTAGGCCCTCGTCAGTCTTCAGAGTTATCCACGTCGAAACGCAGGATGGTAAACCTTCACGTAGGTGTTTTCAGTCTCCAAAGTTATCCACGTCGAAATCGCAGGTCGGTAAGCCTCTTGTCAGCCCTTACTCGGCCTACAATGTTTTGATACTTCCTGTTAGACTATCCAGGATTCAAAGTTGGAAAGTCCACAAACTCAGCCTAATCGCGTAGGCCCTAAAAAGTGTCTTCAATACCATTCAAACTAACTCTCCCGTTAAGACCGCAGTAGGCCTATTTAGGTGTTGTACCAATATCGTAGTTTTGTATCACCTCGTTATTGTGTTCATTCATATAACTTACTTATTTAACATCCGATTGTTTATGTGCTTTTTTATGCATTTCATTTTACCGACCTAATCCACTTATTGTACCATACCGTACTTTCATTATTTCAGTTATTATTGGCTTAATTACTTATTCTGCGTTCACCTCTGCATATCTCATTAGCCTACCTGAATTAGTGTATTTACTTAACAATTAGACTGTATAACCATTTCTTATTGCTATTAATCAGTCATCTTTAACATAGCATAAATACCGTTATAGAATTGTTAATCACTGTGAACAAATAATTGATTTATTTTCCTAATTAAACACAAAACAAAGTAATTTCCCTCTCATTATTAATATTGTTTGTTTGGGCTGTAGGGCCAAGCTGGTGACCCCTAATTATTCATTTCAATTTAATTCATAAATTATAATAAGCCTACTTTCTTGGCCACATCAAATTGGTGATCTGTAGGCAACTATATATATACACATATATATATATATACACACACACACACACACACACACACACAGCATATATATATATATATATATATCACAGGGTGGGCCGTAAGTTTCCATACATAGGAAAAATAAACATTTTTTTATGGACAACCATTTTTTATTTATATAATATGCTCTACATGGTTGCCATTGTTTTGAAAACACATTTCAATACGTGTTCCCCACTGTTGATGAACACGCATTAGCACAGTTGACGTTATGCTTGTAATGGCGTTGGTGATACGTTCCTTTAGATGATTTATGTCTCGTATCTTTTCCTGATACACCATGGCCTTCAAGTGCCCCCAAAGATAGAAATCAAGGGGGGTGAGATCTGGGGATCTGGGAGGCCACTCCACAGGACCACGCCGACCAATCCAAGCATCCGGAACTGCTGATCCAAATACCGACGCACGTGAAGACCATAATTTAAATTTTCCTATGTATGGAAACTTACGGCCCACCCTGTACATATATATATATATATATATATATATATATATATATATATATATATATATAAATATTAGTTATGAAAAGTTTACCACTCGTTTTGGAAAATTTTAACACGTAAAAAAATTTAGTTCAACTCCAAACTATAATGAAAAGTATCAAAGAATTTGAGGAAAATAAAAAAAATTAAAATAAAAAAATTTTCGTACATTTATTTACAAACTTATCTAATCCTTCATGTGTTCACCTTTTGCTTGAATGACTTCATTCATTCGTTTTGGATATTTTATTTACAAGCTTTCGACATCTCTCAGTAGAAATTTTACCCCATTCTCCTAAAGAAAATTGCAATTCATTCAGATTCGAAGGGTTTCTTTTGCGGACAGTTTTTTTCAAATCAAGCCATAAATTTTCGATTAAATTGAGATCTGGGCTTTGACAGGGCCACTCGAGAATCTTGAAATCCTTTTGTTGAGCCGTAGGCAATAAATTTTCTTTTAAAATTTCCTAATATTTCTTCGAATTCATGATTCCACTGATGACATGTTTTCCTGTATCAGAAGCACTAAAGCATCCCCAAAGAAGCAAACTACCACCACCATGTTTAACCGGAGGAAGGTTGTTTTATTTACTCGAATGTAGTATTTGATTTTCGCCAAACATACCGTTGCTCGTTGTTCCTGAATAATTTAATTCTGGTTTCGTCTGTCCAGAGAACTTTCTTCCAGAATGAATCCGTCATTTTGATGATCGTGTACTTTGAACAAAGTTCTTTGTGCGCTTTTCGTAGCAGAGGTTTTCTTCATGCAATTCTTCCATGCAAACCACTCTTTCTCAATATGCGACGTACAGTAGAAGGATAGACATTGATCTTAGACAGTCTTAATGTTTGGCAAATATCACCTGCAGTCAGTCGTGAATTCGCAGTAGCCATTCTTTCAATCCATCTAGCTATACATTCTGAAATATTGCAAGGTCGTCCACACCTAGAGTTTTGATTGTTTCAAAGCCTTTCCATTTCTTTATAACTGCAGCAACCGTCGTAAATGGAATTCGGAGTTCTCCTATCTTCCTATAACTCTTTCCAGATTCGTGTGCAGCAAACACAGAATTCTTAAGATCTGTAGACAGCTCTTTACCACGACGACCCATTGCTTACTGATGAGTTGTACAGTCATCTGTCTTCCTTAAAGATTTACAGAGAAAATTCTAGAATTCAGAATTGCCAACAGTCTCTAATCAATAAACAGCTAACTACTGCTAAAAATTTTAAATTCTTCAAGTTGAAGGTGGACACACAAAGTATTAAATAACGTTGTAAATAAATGTAGGGAAACTTCTGTATTTTTATTTTTTATTTTCCTGAAATTCTTTGATGTTTTACATTATATGTTGGAGTTAAACTATTTTTTTTTATGTTAAATTTTTTTCAAACGAACGGCAAACTTTTCATAACTATCGTATGCACGATACAAAAGATAAGAACAAACAAATATAACTGAAATATTTCTCTGTACGAATGCTTATGAGTGCCACTTATATATACACACTGTATATGCACCAGGCTGTGCTAACTTTTGCCTTGTCGTAGGGTAGTGGTCAGTGACCTCGCCTTGTAATCAATAGGTGCAGGGTTCAAGTTCTAGTTGTGGTAATTTTCTTACATATATATACAGGGTGAGTCACGACGAAATGGCAACTTTGGGGGCTTCTAGTTGAGGTCATTCCCAGTCAAACACTTCATATGAACATACTGTAGGTCCGATTCTTAACGGTTATGGAGCTATAGATGTTTGAATTTCAAGCATGCGCATGCGTGATCTTGAACTGAATTGATAGTTACTTACCGAACTGAACTAACTACGCAGTAGAGTGTTGTGTTTCACAGCGTGCATGATGTTTTGTGCGTTCAGTATGCCTTTTATGTTTTCAAATGCCGAATATGCCGAAATGGTGTATGTTTACGGATTTTGCGATGGAAATACTGCTGCTGCTGTAGCTGAATACCAGCGACGTTTTCCAAGTCGAAGAATTTTGGATCGACGAGTGTTTAGCAACGTTTTCCGGAGATTGCGAGAGAGCGGTTCATTTCCTAGCGTTCTGTTTTATCTGAGCGTCCGGTACAACAAGATGTGGCTGAACAAGAAAATATTATTCAGATGGTACAGCGGAGTCCTCACACGAAGGATTTCCACACGTCTTAGAGTTCCTCAAGCGAGAGTATGTAGAACGTTACATGAAGAAGGCATGTATCCATAGCACGTACAGCACGTTCAGCACCTCCAACCTGGGGATCGTGCCCAGCGGCTGGAATTTTGTAATTGGCTCGATGCCGATCGACAATTGCATCGATACGTCTTGTTCTGTGATGAGGCTCAATTTACCCGCGACGGTGTCAACAACACTCGCGATTCACATGTGTAGTCAGAAATGAATCCTCATGCAATTGTGGAAAGTAATTTTCAACATCAGTTCAGTGTCAATGTGTGGTGTGGTATTCTCTACGGTCAGCTGATTGGTCCGTTTATCTTCGAAGGTGGTCTTACAGGTGACATTTATTTACGATTTCTGCAAGACGAACTGCCGCCACTGTTTGAAGAGGTACCTTTGGCAACACGATTGCGTATGTACTTCCAATAAGACGGAGCTCCTCCCCATTTTAGTCGTGCAGTGAAAACGCATCTCAATGATCGCTTCCCTGGTCTTTGGATCGGTCGTGGTGGTGCACAAAATTGGCCACCCAGGTCTCCGGACCTAACCCCTCTAGATTTTTATCTGTGGGGGCGCCTAAAAGAGCTGGTGTACCAGAGAAAAGTGGAAACACGAGATACATTTGCTCCTTCGCATTTTGGATGCTGCAGCCCTCATAAAGGACAATATTAATGAACTAATGCGAGCTACACGCGCGAGTCACAGACGAGCCGCGATGTGTACTGAGGCTGAGGGTAGTCATTTTGAACAGTTATTGTAAATTCATGAATAAAAACTTTAGCAGCTATTTGTTCGATTATTCTTATTTTTAAACATTCAAACATCCATAGCTCCATAACCGTTAAGAATCGGACCTATGTTCATTTGAGGTTTTTGACTGGGAATAACCTCAGATATAAGCTCCCGAAGTTATGACATTTCGTCGTGACTCACCCTGTGTATATGTTACGCCCAAACATCGAAATCGCTCAGTGAGCGAAAAAAACAGCCACAACTCATTGCGGATGCACCTAAGTGACCACACACCGATGTTAGATTTTTTCGCTTCATGGCCGTTCTCAAACAACCACAACGCGTTGTGGACGATTCGGATATGACCACAACGCGTTGTGGACGATTTGAAACGACCACACACCGATGTCCTTCATGAAACTCTATTTAAACACGACGTATATTGAAATGATATAAACACGACGTATATTTATCGACGTATTCACCGATTAAACTAATTAATGATGTAAAACTCTTTTAATGATGTAAACAACCGCTGACGCTATCATATTTTCTTACCGGAATTTTTTAGAGGCAAAAAAAAAAACCTTAAAAAAAGGGGGAGAGGGGAGCACTACGGGAGCCCCCGTACCCCCGAGACCTAAATTATACAGGTGATAATATTGAGTAAATGTACCCACCTTGCTTGGGTAGCCAGCGCCAAAAGGACTAATGTAAAGGATAAAAAAGTTAAGTGCACTTTTTTAAATTTATTACAAACCCAAATATTGTTTCAAACTAATATAATAAGTAGTCTTAAAATAAAAAGTAGGAGAAACATTACTATATTTTTCAACAATTTTGCCAACAATCAAATGACCTAATTGTACAGACGTATCTTCAGTAGAAAACCAAGGTTGTCTTTTTTGGAAAACATTGGCCTTACCTCCGTACGCATTAATTTGATATTGCAAACCTAACCTAGCATAACGGGAGAATCTATGCCAAGCGTTATGAGTACGAGTTTTAGGTCGGTGTGTGGTCATTTCAAATCGTTCACAACGTGTTGTGGTCATATCTGAATCGTCCACAACGCGTTGTGGTTGTTTGAGACCGGCCATGAAGCGAAAAAATATCTAACATCGGTGTGTGGTCATTTAGGTGCATCCACAACGCGTTGTGGTTGCTTTTTTCGCTCACTGAGCGATTTTGATGTTTGGGCGTAACATATATATATATATATATATTATATTAGTAATTAATAATTTAACGCGTAACTCCATTATAAATATTGGCCACTCAGCAGAATCATTCCATAACATCAGTCACTCACTGTGTGTGTGTGTGTGTGTGTGGTGTAAGTACGCATATATATATATATATATATATATATATATATATATCCTTTTTTCTTACTCCTTTTTTAATACGGAGCAAAGTGGTAAAATGTTTTAGGAGACTATCAACGAAGATTGCTTTCGAATATATGAAGCCAACTTTTCATTATATCAGCAATCTACTTGCTCAAATTTCCCATAAAGTTATTACGTGAAATGTTTATACAGTATTGTTATTTTTCATGCTGAAACAGCTTTATTACGCGTAGTTTTTCTTTTTATAACCATTTAGCCATAATCACTGACGTTTGTTTGTTTACAATGAAGTGGTGAAATCTTTGAACATGCACCCATTTCGTCAACAACACCAAAACATCGACACTCTAATAAACTTAACCTAACCTATCTTACGTAACCTAATCTATCTTAATCTAGCCTAATAATAATAACGTGTCGATAGAATGTCAAGTCGATTAGATGTCGTGAAGCCGAAATCTGTCGAAGGTTTGTTGAAGGAAATTATTTTTTCACCGATTCCGTTCTTCTATAAATATAATCTAAAACTTTCTTCAAATTGACTTTGGAGAAAGAGTTATTATATTTAAGTAAAATTTTAATTTATTTAATTTAAATCAATCTTTACTCGACTCGATAGGCGTAAAGTCAAGAGAGTGGTGGGTGAGGGGGTGGGGAGGAAAAGATGTTTAGAGACTACAAATAAATCGGGAAATTATAACCAAAACTATAAAATCTTTTCTGGAAAAACATCCAAAAAGGTTACTAAACCTACATGAGAATAGAATAGTATAAATAGAATGTACACCGAAAATACATAAAACGGAAAATGTCAAAAATGTCAAATGTTTCCAATAACGAAAACAAACTGGAAAATGCTTATAAACATTGAAAATAAGTGAAAAACGAAAACATTCTTTTATAAACTTTTTGATGTAGAATGTAAAAGTTTGTGAGTTAAAGAAGACGTGTATGTATAGTCATTAAAAGATAAAAAGGAATAGGGTACAAAATACAAATAATTTAAAGGAAATTAACAAAACGTGGATGAATGAAAAATTTAAATGATTTCCCCTGATAAACTTAACCAAAATGACGATACAATTTCTCAAGCATTATTGATTTATCCCATTTGAAACATTCTTTATTATAACTGTCTCAGAAACACGTATAGTGTACGATCCTCATTACACAAAAACCGTTTCCTGGATCAGCTTTACAAATAAAATTTAAAGTTTCTAAGAACTTCTAAGACTTAAAGTTTCTAAGAAAACTTAAAGTTTCTAAGAAAAAATGCTGAATCATTACAGAGATTTGCTGTAAAGTAGAAAAGGGAAAAAAAAAAACAATACGCAGTATCTATCGACTATGTAATAGCTGTTACTTCACACCCATATAAAATGGAAAGAATTGTAAGAGATGAAATTGCTCATGTCATTTAGTGGAAGACGTTAAATTTTACATAACCCAAGACAGCATGGAAGGAAGGTTTTGCCTATACGTGAAGTTACATCGCTAGAAGAAAGAATTTTAAGAGATTTGTATAACGACAACAAAACTTGAATGTAATATACCCGAATTATCGGTAAATGTAATGTAATGATGAAGTTGTTTAACCTCCTTCACAACATCTAAGGTCATACGACGTAGGAGACCTACAGCTTTACGTAGGATCAGAGCTACGGGTCGCTACATAATCTATATACCCAGACCCAGTGTCGCCTAACTTCGTCGCTGATCGACAGGAAGCGGTGTTATGACACTGGCCACGACGTTACCCTATCGGGAAATATAAGCAAGAAATAACCCTAAAAGTCCTTTGCATGACTTCTATGTCGGCAATGTCTCGTTCTCTGTACGGGTTGTTAGTACTGAGAAATACCCAATTATTGGTAGGACTAGACTCTTCCATAATTTTAGCATGTTGTTTCCTTTCTGTTTTGGAAGGAACTCGAGATAATTCCATCACTTTTCTAGCTGTTATGATTTAATGTTATAGTGTTCTCTGAATTTTGCATCTGATGACATTATTACTCCAAGATCCTTGACTTGTGGGTTTGGTGTTATCTGATTGTCTTGTAGTGTTTTGTATCCTTTATTCTGTAGCTTCTTCTTGTTACCATATCTTATAAGTTGAATTTTTTCTTCGTTGAACTTCATATTGTTGTCTTCCGCCCACTTGAATAATGTTTCATTGTCGTTTTGTAATCTTTTCATGTCACCGTCATTTGATATTTCTTTGCAAATCTTTGTGTCAAACGTGAAACACGATACGAAATTGTCATAAATATCTGCATCTATGTCTGCAAACATTATTATAACAGCAAAGGAGCTTATACTATACCTTGTGGGCCAGAACTAACTTCTGAGATCAGATTTAACTCCATTTACTACCACTCTTTCTGTCCTCTGAGTCAGAAAATTAAATATCTATCGTCCCAGCTTTCCAGTAATTTCTGTATTCTTAAGTTTGTGTGCTATAATTCCATGATCACAGTTATTAAAGGCTTTAGCAAAATCGGTATATATTTCATCTATATTTTGATTTCGACACAATATTTCTGGTATTTTCTCTTAGTGGTCTAATAATTGTGATAGTCATGATCTTCCAGCCCTGAAGTCATCATGTTGGTCCGGCTGGAATAAATTCTTTTCTTGTAGGTGTACGGAATTTTGTCTCTGAATACACTTTCAAAGCACGTTATAAAGTGGGAGGTGAGAGCTACTGGCCGATAATTATTAGGCATTGCTTTGTTACTTCCTTTGAATAAGGCGGCAATGTTCACGTTTTCTAATGGGAGTGGAATTTGTCCTGCGTCAAGTGATTTCCTCGAAAGTAAGTATAGTCACGTGGCTATACTCTATTCACATTTCCTGAGAAACATGGCATTCTGTATCTGGGCCCGGTGATGATTTTTCTCGTGTTTGGAGAGAGCCTTACCTTTTCCTTCCACGAGAATTCAAAATTCATTAATAGATTTGTATCCGTACTTGTTATTGAGAATTCATCCAGATTTTCTATTTTCATTTCGAGCTTAGGGGTGCTGAATATCGAATTGAATTGTTCCTTAAGCAACTCGCTCATCTCTTCTGAGTTATTTGGTATGTTTTCGCTACCTTGATTTCGTCCTCATTTGTCTTGTGGATGAATGATGTTTTAGGTTCAGTGTTTCGTAGTTTTTTCTTGCTCGAATTTCCTTGATTCGGTTTGTGTCCGTAGATATTTTTTACGGGTTGTTTCTGTTGTATAAATAATGTTCTGATTTTTCTCTCGAGTTTGCTTCGTTTTCTTTTTTCTCTCTTCGGAACATGTTTCAGCAATATTGGTTTAGTTTCGTTTTCTATTATAAGTAGTATTTCTTATAGAGTTATTTCACGAAGTAACAGTTTCCAATCTGCTCTCATTAATTCTGCATTTATACTTGCTCAATTTACTTTCTTTGAATTTGTAGTTAATCCTTCAAATATTCATTTTCTCTCTCTCTCTCTCTCTCTCTCTCTCTCTCTCTCTCTCTCTCTCTCTCTGAGACCAATTTTTGGTCTTCTGGTTTCAAATTTTATTTGTATATCAATTAGCTCGTGATAAAAAATACTGTGTGTATATATAAATGGGCTAAAGAGAACAAGAGATCAATGAGGAATTTCACGCAACTCCTTATGGCAAGAACCACAAAGTAATTACGAGACAAGTAACAAGTAATCAGTAATAAAATCACACACAATTACGCTACAACTAAACACTGCCTTGCTTGACAAAAGTAATGGCAATAATATAGAGAACCTTTAATGGCAGGAGAACGAACATTATACACAGATTATAAAAATGTTTGGTTTTAACATCTGCTCAGTTTCCGCTTGTTTACACAGTATATACAGAAAGTGAGCTGTTGCTGGTATATAAATTTAACAAGCGCTTTTATATGAAAAGGAACGCAGTATTTTAATGAA
This sequence comes from Bathynomus jamesi, assembly GCA_023014485.1. Taxonomy (NCBI): domain Eukaryota; kingdom Metazoa; phylum Arthropoda; class Malacostraca; order Isopoda; family Cirolanidae; genus Bathynomus; species Bathynomus jamesi. Next base: position 514,907 of record JAJOZX010000786.1, read on the forward strand.
ACCTCCTGAAACTTTTTGTTCATTATAAGTTGGAATAAATTACGCATGAGGACCTGTGGAAAGAGTGATTGTGGAAAAAAAAAACAAAGAAAAATGTTTTGTTAACAGATATAAAGGTGTTGGAACAGTTTTTATTTCATTTTTAGACACTCAAAATTTTGTTTCGTGTTACAAAATTAATTTTGTTAATTTATTATAATTTATTATTATTATTTTATTTATTATAATTTATTTATTATAACTGTTGCAGTCAACAAATATTTAGATAACCGAGCAAAATCTTCGTATCTGGTTTTTAAACATTAGTTTGTTTTAAACAAAATTTACATTTGAACAATTTACAATAATTTTTTTAGATCAAATAAATAAAATGTATTATTTTTCTTTCTTTAATTTTATTAGTTTTTCTTTGTTCAAAAAATATTTTTTTTAGTTTCATAGTATTTATTTAATTTAAATTATTTTTTTGTTTAAAAAATATGATTATTTTGGAATTACGACATGTCTAACCGGTTTTCCTGAAGTTTTATTTTTGTATAAGAATGTTTAATTTCAACCGCTCTTTCTGAGATATGTATCATACGCTTCGGTGGTGTACTAGTGGCTAGCATAGCTAACTCCCAATCCATCAACCCGGGTTCGATTCCCGGGGAGCGCAAGCAGCGCGCAGCTTACTCAGTTGTTCAGTCTTTATTTGGTTGGTAGATAAATGGATACCAACTTTGGTTGGGATAAATGAACCACACTGCCGTGACAGGCGTAGCCAACCGCCAGCAAGTAACTCTGCTCGAGTTTCCCTAGGGCAGGGCCGGCCAAGTTGTTTTGTCAGCGGGCCACTTTATAAAAAATCAAAAGTCAAGCGGGCCACCTTAATATTTTATCATTATCATTAAAATATCACAATTAATAACTGCAAATAACCGTTTATCAAAGTAAATTTATACTAAACTTTTGCCAAATACAAAATCTTAAAAATTACAAATAAAACTTACTTCTGAATACAATGTTCCGTGTGGTAAAGCGGTCGAGGTGGTAGCAAAGTCACTAAGATTCTGAAGGGTAGGGAAATATTGGCGTCTAAAACAAACAGTATATATCACTGATTGTGCGTATAATAATTATTTTTTATTTATTTTTTATTTAATTTTTTATTTATTTTAATTTTTGTATAGAATTAATATATTTTTTATTTATTATTTCTGAGGCGGGCAACCTCCAAAAGTCAAACGGGCAACTTTTGGTCCGCGGGCATGGGGTTGGCCGGCCCTGCTCTAGGGAGTCCAAGTCCGAGAAAGCCCTCGCTAACAGGCTTTGTCGCCTACCAGCGCGTGGTGTTTGTTTTTTCATTATAATTTTACTGAATAATATTTTGGTGAAAAATTTTACATTTATATATTCAAAACTTTATATTTATAAGAATGCATATATGGGTTATCGTTCGGAAATAGAATTTACTAAAGTTTAGCATTCACAGCAAAGTTCTACAACAAAACAATGAAACTACAGATACATCTACTGACTCTAATTATTATATCATAACTATTATATCCTAGCCATTGGAAGCTGAAACGACCGATAAAAAAATGTTCTGCATCATCTCTAATGAAACGGGATTGAGTGATTTTCTCTCATAATCCAAGACTCAAAAATATTGCATTTTCTGTGGCATAAGAATTACGAAATGTATATAAAATAAACAAGATCATGAAAACTCGAGGCAAATCTTTGGCTAGCTGCGCGTGCATGGAATTTACGCCGGAGGGATGAGACTTCTTATGAAACCGCTGGAAAGGGCTGAAAAGTCAGTCATAAAGCAGTCATTTGTTCATAAAGAAAAAATAAAAAGGAACACACACACACACGCACACACACATACACACACACACACATACACACACACATTTGCGCATCTCCGTGTAAGCGAGGTACCGACTTTTTTAAAATCCAAATATCTAAAATTAACCAAACTTAATTTAACCTAACCTATCATTAGTACCATCGAACCAGGAAGGGCGTGATAAGTGTTTTGGATGCAACTGTTTAAACCCTAGACCCCGTCCCAAAGCTAGGTACTATCTGCTTAGCAGATAGCTAGTGAGGGAAGCTATATTTTGGGGCTTCTTGTTAGTGACCCGTTGCCCGGGTTCGACTTCCATCATGAAAAAGAAAACCTTTAGTATTTGCCATTTACCATTACTTATTCGAACTATAGGGGATTTAATTACAATTACCCCAGAAGAGGTTTTTGTTCAATGCACATTAGGTCTGTATACATATATATATATATATATATATATATATATATATATATATATATATATATACACAGTGGTGTGTGTGTGGGAACGCGTGGGAACGGCGTTCCCTTACTTTTTTTGGTAGACGGAACGGCGTTCCCTCACTATTTCAAATAAATCCGAACTTACAAATCTCTAACGTCATGAAATTTTAATTCCCACCCCTAGAAGAAATATGAGAAAGAATCATTAACTGCTTCATTTCTTTTAGCTTCGACTGAGGCAATGCTAGCCTATAAAGATCTGGTGAAACAGTCACCACGGCGTACCAGTTGTTAACTTTTTTTTAGTTAATCATTCCAGTTGTTAGCTATTTTTATGATCGTACTGGATGTCATATATCTAATGACACTGGAAATACTGCATCTTCAACCTTGGAATATATCCTAATATCCAGTGCATAGACCTCAAAATATTCCTGAAATTGGTCAGATTTCAAAAGATTTCCCGGGGAGCTTACAGTGCCCCCGGACCCCCGCTGTATGGGCTCGCCGCGCTCGCCATTGTCTCCCCCGCATCTGAGTAACACTTTCAAAATGCGTTCCCTCACTTCTTTATTTAGCACTACACCACTGTGTGTGTGTATATATATATATATATATATCAGGGGTGGGAAACTGATAGCTATATCAGTTAAATTTTTTATTTCAGTTTTTGCAAAAACAAAATATCCGTTTCGAAAATCGGTTTCACTTTTTGTTAAAAGAAAAAAAAACCGTTTCGATTTTACGGTTTCACTTTTTTCGCTTTCGGTTTATGAATTATGTCAACATTTTCTTAGTTGCAGTAAACTCAAATACTTAATATTCTTATCTTTGAAGTTTGAATTACATATTCCTTATGATGAAGCCTTTTAATTATTAATTTGATTTATCATCATACTGTAAGGCGCAATTGTTATTCTTCGTCAGTAAAATTGCTCTTTCGCCTTCCTTCGAAAGCTTCAGATGAAAAGATACTTGAAAATTAAGCTGCATGCTTAAAGTCACGCAGTTATTTGATATATTTTTTTTAACTTTTGCGCTAATCCACTTCTCATATTGGCGTAACTTTTTCTCTTTAACTGTAATATCTATCCACCTATAATAATATGAAGAGGGAGGCGAATATACTGTATATCAAAACGATAGAGCCATAAAGCTGATAAGTTGCCTTTCTATATCTATATAATATCTTCAGAGATAGTTTTATAACGGGAGATGAGTCGAAGTGTATCTATAAATCAAAAACATTTCTATCATGTCTCAATATCTGGATTTTGGGGGGGGGGGGGTTGTTTGACAAGTTGTCTCGTTTTAGTAGTAAATTTGAATTAAAAATATCTTACATTTTTTAAAGTTCTTCTTTTAAAAAACTTTAATTGAAAAAACTTAATTTATAAAAAAAAAAAAAAATGCCAAAAACATCGACTTCTATTTCACTTTTCAATTTATTTTATTTCAGTTTCAGTTTCGATTTCAGTTTTCTTCCATTTAATTTACAAAAAAAAAAATTAACTTTTATCAGTTTATCGATTCCCCATTCCTGATTATATATATATATAGAGAGAGAGAAGAGAGAGAGAGAGAGAAGAGAGAGAGAGAGAGAGAGAGAGAGAGAGAGAGAGAGAGAGAATGTGTGTGTGTGTGTGTGTGTGTGTGTGTTGTGGTTAACGTCACTGATTATAAATCCAGCGGCTTGGGTTCGATTCCTGGCAAGAGCAGCAGGCTGTTCAGCCTTTCACTGGTTGGTAGTTAATTAAGTGCCATTAAAATATTCTCAAATGTGGCGGGATGCTGCCAAAGGATCGAACGTGGGTAGATCCTGAACATTTGTTCAAAATCCAACCAAAACCTGGAAATTTATATATATATATATATATATATATATATTGCATAACTTCAAATTATTTACGTTATAGTGAAATTTTCTCCTTCAAAACTGCATTTGTTTCCTGAGAGTCCAGTCGTTATCCCTAAACAAACTCCATAACGCTTTTTAGACCAACATTAAAATAGATCAAAGCATTACTTTTACATTACTTTTGACACTTATTAATACTTCGCGTTTATGAGTATTCGCTTTAATGAAAATCCATAAAACTTTTTACGATGTTCTCACTGTCCAAAATGAAACCTTAAATTCTGGGGCCTCTTTCATAAAGAGTGAGTGAATGAGTGAGTTAGTTTTGCCATTTCCTGAAAAATGTTTTGCAAAACTATTCCTTCGCATTCTTTGGATCAGTTTTATATGTTTAGAGGCGCGTATTCCATAGAAGCAAGGTAAGCATTGCTTACCCTAATAAAAATTAGCAACAGAATTTTTATATGTACGTTTGAATGAAGTATTTTCATAATTTTGCTCAAATTTAAATATTTATTCACGCACATTTCACATGAGGCTATTCTACATACGGTTTCAAAATTAAAAATAAAATTAATTTTTATTTGTATAAGATTTTTGCCGAAATTTGTGCAAAATTAGTAAATTTTTCCTTTTTTATTTTCGACACCAGTTATGGAGGCAAATTGCCACTTGGGTGACTGATACGGTTTCGCTATGCTCGGAGGTGATAGTGGAAAATTTCAAAGAGTAAGAGTGTTTTTTATTTTTTTTTTAAAGTGAACTCTTCCTTTTCAAGTGCATAGTTAAACTATGGAGCTAGACATTAATGAAAGAATCCAACAATGCTCATGTTCGTGTGCCATTTGTGATATAGTAAAAAAAAAAGCTTTAGTTCTCGACCTTTCCATATTAAAAAACAGATATTGGAAAATGGCAGACCCATCCAGAAGTTATTTTATCAGTACTAAAGAGTTGTGTACGACGATTCATTAAGCAAATGTACGATATTAATGAGTGGTTAACTGGTTGCTCTAATTTGCAAAATTTGTTTTGTTGGCCATATCTCTTCTCTTTTCAAAAGATAAAAATGTTTGGAATAGTGTTGGGTACATTGATATGGCTAACATCCACAAAGCAGTGAAAAAGCAGTCTTCTGAAAATTACCTGCAATCAATGATTTCTGAGGAAACCTTCAGAAAATCTAGAATAGATAACGTGCTAAACGCTCAGAAGAAAATATGGGATACTCAACACAACCAACTTGTAAAAAGAAATAAGGATGTTATGAGTCGTTATATTAATGAAAATGAAAATGAAAATGAAAATGAAAATGAAAATGAAAAGGTTTATTGGCAGACTATAGTCCATATGACAAATATTATTAATACAATGACAGTTCATACACTAAGGATAAAAATATATACAATTGATTAGAAATAATACTGCACTGTCGAAGTTAAGTGGAGCTACAGACAGACGTTTTCGTACCAAAAAGTCCATAGCTTAGAGGATAAATGGCAGGACTCATGGATAGCTTGGATGATCGGGTTGGTTGATTTTTTAATTCTTTGCATTAGACTGTGTTGAGCACGTCTTGTTACCTCCGGGAAGCTCGGAACATTGCGGGTTGCAAACATTTGCGAAGCTGAGCATCTCGGGGGTAATTTATATAAGAGTCTAAACGACCTGTTGTACAGCAAATTTAGGGTTCTGCCAGAACCTTTTTTATGATTCACCCAGAGTTGCTGACCGTATATATTACTGCAGAAAGTACGAAAGAGTGTGTCTTTAGCTTCACTTGTACAGAAACGAAAGTTCCTTATGGTCATATTCGCTTTAGCACATAGGCTTCGAGATTGTTTTCTTATATCCGAGTCATCACTCAAGGAGCTGGTAATAGTTTGACCCAAATACTTAAACTCTTGTACTTCCTCAATTACTTCACCATTCTTTTAAACCTTATATCAGCTGGCTGATTACAGCTTTTAGGATGAAATTGCATAACCTTAGTTTTTGTCACATTAAAAAGAATATCATGTTTCTGCGAATACACTTCGCAGACTTTTAGTAGCCGATCCAGACCTTAACAGAGGGACTTATTAACACCATATCATCGGCATAAACTAAGTTATTTATCCTTGTGTTATCTATACAACATCCTACGGTTGCCTCATTAAGTGAAGCAATTAATCCGTCAATATACACATTAAACAGCATAGGGGAGAGCAAGGAGCCTTGTCTCACCCCACAAGAGGAGCCAAAACACTCGGATAGTACATTGTCCCACCTAACAGTGAAAGATTGGTGGGAATACCAAAATTTCAATAAATTTAATATGTACATGGGAACCTTCCTGTCTTCTAGTTTTGCAAATAAAATATTGTGGTTCACCCTATCATATGCCTTACTTATATCAAGGAAACAGCTATAAATGGTTGAATTACTGTCAATGTATTTAGATATTGTTTCTTTAAGTACATAGATACACAGGTCAGTTGAGTGGGACCTTTTAAAGCCAAACTGATTAGGAGATGTACATAGGAAATCATTTAATCGGAGTAACAAGAGTTTTTCTAGTAGTTTCGAGAAGCAGGAAGCGACAGCAATAGGCCAATGTTGTATATTTTCTAACTAAGCAAGGCCTGGCAATTTAGAGGGCATGATGAGTCAACTGATTCAACAAACAGGGGTAGCTACGTTGAAGTTACTGACCTGCTCAGTAATATAATGAAAAAATTAAAGAATCGTTCAGAGCAGTGGTTCCCAACGTGGGCGTCTCCGCCCCCAGATGGTGTTTGAAAATCTTAGGGGGGCGCTAGGAAACTGTAAAATTGTTACCTTCTATTAATAAATCACTTATCACTTATCCTTATTATCTTCATGAGGGGGCACCAGCAAATATTGATGGACATAAGGGGCCGTTGGCCTATAAAAGGTTGGGAACCAATGGTTTAGAGCATTCATCAACTTTTACTGGTCTATCTAATTTGATACAAAATGATTTGATAACATCTGTGTCTAACGCAATACATACTGGGATTAGAAAGGAGATTAATCATGTTAAATACATTTTCATAATGCTTGATGAGATGACCAACGAATGCAATTTTTCTCATTTGTCTTATGTTTTTCGTTATGTTTTAGATAGCCAGGTAAATGAAAGGTTTTTGGGTTTGATAAATATCTCTCAAGATAGGTCAGCTAGAGTACTATGCAACTTTATTACAGACTTAATTCAATATTATGGATGCGAAAGTAAGCTAATTGCGCAGAGTTACGATATCACAGCTGTTATGGCCGGACACTTAAATGGACTACAATCAAAAGCAAAGGAGAAATTTCCAAACACCTTTATTCATTGCTTTGCTCACAGATTAAACTTAGTTTTATCTCAAGCCGTGTCAAATATAAGTGAATGCAGAATCTTTTTACGACCTTAAATGGTTGACAACCTTTTTCACTTAGTCCACAAAAAGAACACGGGCTTTAAATGAAGAAATTAATTTAAAAAGGCATCCTCGGGTGTCTCTCACTCGCTGGAATTATACATCAAAACTTGTAGAAACTATCTATGAGGATAAAGATCAGCTTGTTACTTTGTTTGAAAAAAAAATGTGAGATGCGGAAGAAAAATGGAATCAAGATACATACAACGATGCAGGTGGATATCTAGCGTCATTGAAATATTTCAATTTTAATTTCCCTTTAAATATATTTGCAACTTTGTTTCCAATTACGGACAGCCTGTCCGATATATTCGAGGCTAAAATTCACGACATCGGGTATTGTGTGCGGAAACTGAAGGATTTTGGAGTACTAAGATGCAAACGAGAGGAATTTGGAAACATTTGGGAAAAAACGTACAAGGAAGAGCATGTGGATGAACCAAAACAAACAAGATCAAAGGAAAATGTAAGCATTCAAACTTCCTACAAAGTAGAAAGGAAAGTAGAGTGAAGTTTTTCTGCCTTGAAAAGAATAAAAAACTATGTACGAAATTCCTAGGGACAAAAAAGCTGCAAAATTTAGCGCTCATGTCAATTGAGAAAGAGCTACTGAGCAAATTACAAATGGAGCCAATTTTTTACAGTGAAGTAATTGAAGATTTCGTTGAAAAACCTACAAGACTTCAACTAAGTTACATTTAATGAGGTAACGTAGACAACAAAGCTTCTATTATTTTAGTTTTTTAATATTACTTTGATTGCTTGCCTCAAGAATTTTTTCAAGACAAGCTTCTGATTTATATATATATATATATATATATATATATATATATATATATATATATATATATATATATATATATATATATATTATATATATATATATAATAGTTAATATAATAGACGACCGATTCTACGTTCCTGGAGATCCCGTGTATGTTTGGACCGCGTGTAGAATTTTGTAAATATTCTTAGGAGAGAAAAATAGATACATTCCAAGACTGAATTTTGCAAATGAAATAATAATAAAATAAAAAGAAGCCAAATTCCTTTCTTTTTTATCATAAACATTGTACATTAGAATGAAAATAATAGAAACGAGGAATGACACCAAAGAAGAGGAATGACGACGAACTTTTATTAAACTAAACTGAATCGAAAAAGTCTGTGATTTTCTTTTGGCGACACCGAGACTCGATGCCTTTCAAATAAACTTCACCGGTTTTCTTTGCGTGAAGCTGGCCTCTGATGCCCGTTCGAAATTTGAATCACTGTCAGCAATTTCAAGGCCAGAGTTCATGAGCTCTACAAGCTTCTTCATTGCTGAAGGCATCTCGGTTGGAGGGTTGCTACGTCGTCGTCATTATGTCCCTCGGCTTCGACGGCAGCTTCAGTCATCTGAAAGGCTTCTTCATGGTAGTCAGGGGGCTTAATCCAAAAAATCACCCCGATTGTTCCCTTTGTTCCAAAAGTACCATTTTTTTACCAGGGGTAGATATGACCATAAGCATTCATTTTTTTGCGGGAGCCAACATGGGCTCTCCATGTGGCGGCCATTATGGACGAATCGAAGATGGCCGCCATCTGGTCTGACATTGGGCGATAAAATAACAACCAATCATAGTAGAACAGCAAATAATGACACTTTTTGTATGTTTTTGAGTATAGAGAATCCAGTTCTGATATTTGTTTTTTAATTCAAGATATACGTCAGGTCGTATATATCCACATTTGATATTATTTTATAAGAAATGTACATTTATGTCAATTGAATCATGATACATAATTATTGCACTTAGATTTGTGGTTGTAACAGCTATATTAACTTTTACATTGGATTTTTACTGACATTTTGTCCACCTCAAAGGGAACTTTACAGTCCAAAAGTCTGCTCGTACATTCAGCCTCATCGCGAAAGATCAATCTCATGAGCAGATGAACAAAGTACTGCAGGGCTGTGGTGGAGCATCTGACCTCTATGACAAAACAGAAGCATTAGCATTGTACATGTTGGCAGGTCCTGAATGTGTCAGAATGATAGAAGAGTTTGAGAATGCTCAGAAACTTACAGAAGGACCAACTGGCCACTACGAAACAGCACCTGGGCTACAGTCTAGGTTTTTGAAGGATGTCAAGTCATTCACAAAGGTGGTGTCTGAACTGGGCAACCCCTTTCTGGCCACAAATCAGGAGCTTGTAGCCCTTGACACACACGATGTTATGGAGAATGAAGTAGCAGCATCACTGTCACAGATACAGGAAGTTGGCCAAGCCCTTCATGAGGAGTATGTAAAGACTAGGCTGGACAAAGGGACAGTTCCTATATCAAACACTATAAAGAAAAACAATGTGTACACATTCAGCAATCGGCCAGACCCACGCAAGAGTAGCAAAGTGGGGGTACAGAAGCAAAACACAGTGCTCATTACTCAGCTATTCCTGTCTCTACAATCACGTCCAGATGCGGATATGACAGAATTTTTCACATACGAGAATCAGCGAGAGCCCCCTTCACTCTCAGACGAGGTTCACTCAGAGCTGGAAATAAATCAGACATTCTTGCATGTGTCAATGCACCAACTGGATCTGCCAATCCTGCTAAACAAGTGACAGTTCAGTTGTATGACATGGCCGCCATCGTCCACATTGTGCGTCCAAGTAGAGCATCAACATTGCTGAATATATATCTCTACACATCATACCTTTCATTAAAGCACAGATGACTGACACAGTTGAGCGTGTCGATGCCGTGTGGGATACCTATCCTGAAGACAGTCTGAAATCACTTGCACAGCAGCGGCGTGGTTCAGGAGCACGTACTCGACTTGATCCAGATAGTGATGGTACCACACCATTCCCAAACGAGACTGGCAGGAAAAATGTGGAAAACAAGAAGGAACTGTTCGTCTTTATCAGTAAACAGCTGATCAAGATTGACATGGGTGGAAAAACTCCTCCTCAGCACTGAATTAGAAACTGTGCTCTCCAATAAAGCATTTGATATATCAGGCTCCAACCATGCAACCACACAGAGGCAGATACGCGGATCATTCTGCATCTTGCTCACGCATCATCTCAGGGTCACAAGAAAGCATTCATCCGCACTGTTGACAGTGACATAGTCGTTCTTGCCATTGCTTTCTTTCAACAGCTTGACCTAACAGAACCTGGATTGGTTTTGGTAGTGGCAAATATTACCGAGACATCCCAGTGCACAGCATTCAATCACAGCTTGGTCCATCAAAGTCGCTGGCTCTACCTCTGTTCCATGCACTAACAGGCTGCGACACTACGTCTCAGTTTCTTGGATGTGGGAAGAAGACAGCATGGACTGCATGGAATAATACACCAAACTTAACTGAAACCATGATCAAATTGACTGAAGACCCCGAGTCCTTCAGTCTAGTATCTCCTGAAATGACACACATGAGAGGTTTGTTGTGCTCATGTACAGTAAAACATGTGGACAAGCATCTGTAAACGTAGCCAGGCACCATCTGTTTTCTAGTGGCAGTCGATCATTGGACAGCATACCACCTACTCAAGCTGCCCTCTTCCAGCATATCAAGAGGTCATTGTTGCAGGCAAGTTTTGTGTGGAAGCAGTCAACCACATGCCATCAGACACTCCCTGCTTTTGATAAATGGGGATGGGAATATGACAAGAGCAGCAACCAATGGCTCCCTTTTGGACAACTCTCGCTGATGCCAGTAAGGCATGTGCTCTTCTCCTTCATTGCGGATGCACTAAAGCCTGCAGAGGGAATTGCAAATGCAGTAGTGCTGGAATTCGATGTACGACACTGCAAGTGTGAGGGTGGCTGCCTGAACAATGACGACTATTAATCAGTGAACAGCCATCTATTGGATAGACATTATCATGAGATGCAGTACTGTGAGTAAAGGAATGAAGAAGATTGTACTTGCGTATATACTAAAGTTTAATAGCAAAAGATGTTGATGCTGACTCTTATTTTTTATCAAGTTAACTATGTAACCTGTACTAGTATTGGTACTCAAGTGGATGTCATTTTGGACAGCGGCCATTTTGATTTGGCCAATATGGCCGCCACAGTGGGAGCCCAGCTTGGCTCCCCCAAACATTCAAATTAGTATGGTCATAGCTACCTGTGGTCCAAAAATGGCACTTTTGGAATGATTTGAACAATTATATGATTAAGCCCCCTGACTACATTTTAAATGTTACTGTTTAGCATATTTTAATGGTTTCACTGTTTTTCCAGCGTAGAACCGGGCCGTATAAAATAATTGCGCGCAACCCTGTATCTGATCCTTAACACGTTAACCGCCATTTGGCAACTCTGAATCTCGCTCAAGTAACTAAATGTACCACCGGTGGCGCAGGTGGCAGTTAACTACTGTATACACTATACAGTATTATAAAAAGACAGTAACTATATATTAAGTACATTTTATCCACAAATCAATCAAGATTGCACTTCACTTCCACCAGTCTATGAAATAAATTCTTCAAAGACAAGGATAAAATAGTAACCCCCAAATGTGTTCTGCGATAATTTGTGAGTTCGCTTTTAATAATTCTTCAAACAAGAAAATGTTTGAATAGGAAAATACAAAAGGCATTTTCTGCCCACAGTGCAAAGCGCAAAATGATCTCTTTCAGGACTAACAAACTACTATCTAAACTACACTATTCCGCATTGAGAAAGTACTCCGACACCCCATGACCATGCAACAAAACAGCAATAATTTCAAACTAACACTCCGCTAACAACCATCTTCTTTGAATGTTGAAGTATATAGGATGGTTGCCAATTAACGCTGAACGAGAAACAAGAACATAAACCTACTCATTCCAAAATGGTATAACACACACACACACACACACACACACACACACACACACACACACACATATATATATATACACACACACACAACATATATATATATATATATATATATATATATATATATATATATAGGGTGTTTCACAACCAGCAGGGCCGCCGAGAGGGCGGGGAAGCCGGGATAAATCCCCGGGCCAGGACCTCTAGGGGGTCCGGAAAGAGGGGGGATAAAATCTAAAAATATTAATAAAGCAATTGATTAAATAACAGAGAGGAAATATAATTAATGAACATACATTTTATAGAGATTATCATAGTCAAACTGAAACAGATAAAATATTATCTGCGGTCCACCAATGCCCAAGACCGACTGACAGATCTGGGAACGATTGTAATTGAAAGCCAGTTAGCCCGTACTTTAAATTTCATCAGAATCATTTACCACTTTGCTAGAGAGAAGGCAAAGAAAGTACACTTCTAATTATGAAAATCTTGCAGTAAACAATTGTCTTGCCTGCATGGACTGGTACTGCATTTGTAAATTGTATCGTGATAAAATTAATATAATTGATTCGAAAAATAAACTGGTTATTTTCCTCTGAGTTGTTTATTCATACTGTATGTTTTGAATAGTGACGTGGACATATAATCAGTTTCTTGTTTAGTACACAAAAAACATTCATAATAAAATACTGAGTAAACAGGGGGGCCCATATACCAATCCTCCCCCGGGCCCCGGGGCAACTCTCGGCGGCCCCGACAACCGGTCTGCCATACTTTGGGAGGGTAATATCAAGTAAAAAAGTTAATACAACATAGGTGCTATTTCCAACCGTTGCGGAGGTACGGACGTTTTAAGGTGCACGGAAAAAAATAAACGAGAGTATTAATCTGATGTATTTATTGCCACATTTTATGAGATACACCTTATAAATGTTCAAAATGTCCGCCTCGGTTTTCAATGCACAGCCTTGCTCGTTCCAAACAAGAGTCCACTGCCCATTGAATCATTTCGGGGTGTTTTCGTATGTAAGCAGCGGAATCCATAATCCGACGCAAGAGTTCCTCTCTCGTTTGTACTTTGGTCTTGTAAACCATCTCTTTCATAAGGCCCCGTAAAAGAAAATCCAACGGGGTTAGGTTCGGAGATCTCGGGGACCACGATATTGGACCAGCACGACCAATAAATACATCAGATGAATACTCTCGTTTATTTTTCCGTGCACCTTAAAACGTCCGTACCTCCGCAACGGTTGGAAATAGCACCTATGTTGTATTAACTTTTTTACTCGATATCACCCCCCAAAATATGGCAGACTGGTTGTGAAATAACTTGTATATGGGATGAATTTCACAATTACACACGTGAAATGTTCCCCTGTGAGTTTGCATTTTATATATATATATATATATATATATATATAAGCAAAGAACCACTGGGAAAAGGAAAAGGAATATATCACGAAAGCGCTCGGACTTCGTTTTTCCTTTTCCTTTTTCCAGTGGTTCTTTGCTTATTAAAAAGATCACGTGTTGCTTTGTGATTTCTTTACATAATTGAGGGGTCGCGCGTCTTAAGATACCTAAGCGCCACCACAGGCGAAACCGTGTTTTTGATGGATATCACTATTTTCACCATTCCTCTATCGCGTGGTTTGGGTTATAATGACCTTACGACACTAGAAATATGGTTGAAAACCTCATGAAGCGAACTACTTTTTTCACCTCTATCGCCAGCCAAAAGTTCACCCAAAGTTCGACATAATAAGAAAATAAAAAAATTAAAAAAATATATATATAAAATATAAAATATGAAAATCTATTCCAAAAACTCATCAACATCTTCATTAGCATAATTAGAACTCTAATTTAGCCAAAAATGAACGTTCTAGCTCAATTAGTAACAGAGATACTATTGCCAGAATATTGCTGAACTTTGGTGGCGATTTCTGGCGAATTTTAATTTTGGCGCCTAGGTACCTTAAGACGCGGGACCCTTATATATATATATATATATATATACATTCAACTGCAAAGAACACGCAGTATAAATAACGTAAAGAACGACGCTTGTATAGGAGATATTCCGCGCAAGACGAGAGAGAGAAAACGGAACAAATGAAAAATGAAGTACCACCTGGGAATCGAACCCGGGATCTTCCGATTGCCGGTCAGACGCGATACATTACACCATGGACTCCACTCTTCCAAATGCCGTAATTCTTCTACATACTCGCAGAAACCAATGCCCCAAGGGGGCACCTCCCGCATGCCGTAACATTATATACATTCAACTGCAAAGAACACGCAGTATAAATAACGTAAAGAACGACGCTTGTATAGGAGATATTCCGCGCAAGACGAGAGAGAAAACGGAACAAATGAAAAAATGAAGTACCACCTGGGAATCGAACCCGGGATCTTCCGATTGCCGGTCAGACGCGATACCATTACCATGGACTCCACTCTTCCAAATGCCGTAATTCTTCTACATACTCGCAGAAACCAATCCCCAAGGGGGACCTCCCGCATTGCCGTAACATTATATACATTCAACTGCAAAGAACACGCAGTATAAATAACGAAAAGAACGACGCTTGTATAGGAGATATTCCGCGCAAGACGAGAGAGAGAAAACGGAACAAATGAAAAAATGAAGTACCACCTGGGAATCGAACCCGGGATCTTCCGATTGCCGGTCAGACGCGATACCATTACACCATGGACTCCACTCTTCCAAATGCCGTAATTTTCTACATACTCGCAGAAACCATGCCCCAAGGGGGCACCTCCCGCATGCCGTAACATTATATACATTCAACTGCAAAGAACACGCAGTATAAATAACGTAAAGAACGACGCTTTGTATAGGAGATATTCCGCGCAAGACGAGAGAGAGAAAACGGAACAAATGAAAAAATGAAGTACCACCTGGAATCGAACCCGGGATCTTCCGATTGCCGGTCAGACGCGATACCATTACACCATGGACTCCACTCTTCCAAATGCCGTAATTCTTCTACATACTCGCAGAAACCAATGCCCCAAGGGGGCACCTCCCGCATGCCGTAACATTATATACATTCAACTGCAAAGAACACGCAGTATAAATAACGTAAAGAACGACGCTTGTATAGGAGATATTCCGCGCAAGACGAGAGAGAGAAAACGGAACAAATGAAAAAATGAAGTACCACCTGGGAATCGAACCCGGGATCTTCCGATTGCCGGTCAGGACGCGATACCATTACACCATGGACTCCACTCTTCCAAATGGCCGTAATTCTTCTTCATACTCGCAGAAACCAATGCCCCAAGGGGGCACCTCCCGCATGCCGTAACATTATATACATTCAACTGCAAAGAACACGCAGTATAAATAACGTAAAGAACGACGCTTGTATAGGAGATATTCCGCGCAAGACGAGAGAGAGAAAACGGAACAAATGAAAAATGAAGTACCACCTTGGGAATCGAACCCGGGATCTTCCGATTGTCGGTCAGACGCGATACCATTACACCATGGACTCCACTCTTCCAAATGCCGTAATTCTTCTACATACTCGCAGAAACCAAGCCCCAAGGGGGCACCTCCCGCATGCCGTAACATTATATACATTCAACTGCAAAGAACACGGCAGTATAAATAACGTAAGAACGACGCTTGTATATGGAGATATTCCGCCGCAAGACGAGAGAGAGAAAACGGAACAAATGAAAAAATGAAGTACCACCTGGGAATCGAACCCGGGATCTTCCGATTGCCGGTCAGAACGCGATACCATTACACCATGGACTCCCTCTTCAAATGCCGTAATTCTTCTACATACTCGCAGAAACCAATGCCCCAAGGGGGCAACCTCCCATGCCGTAACATTATATACATTCAACTGCAAAGAACACGCAGTATAAATACGTAAAGAACGACGCTTGTATAGGAATATTCCGCGCAAGACGAGAGAGAGAAACGGAACAAAGAAAAAATGAAGTACCACCTGGGATCGAACCCGGGATCTTCCGATTGCCGGTCAGACGCGATACCATTACCCATGGACTCCACTCTTCCAAATGCCGTAATTTCTTCTACATACTCGCAGAACCAATGCCCCAAGGGGGACCTCCCGCATGCCCGTAACATTATATACATTCAACTGCAAAGACACGCAGTATAAATACGTAAAGAACGACGCTTGTATAGGAGATATTCCGCGCAAGACGAGAGAGAGAAAACGGAACAAATGAAAAAATGAAGTACCACCCTGGGAATCGAACCCGGGATCTCCGATTGTCGGTCAGACTCGATACCATTACAACCATGGACTCCACTTTCCAAATGCCGTAATTCTTCTACATACTCGCAGAAACCAATGCCCCAAGGGGGCACCTCCCGCATGCCGTAACATTATATACTTCAACTGCAAAGAACACGCAGTATAAATAACGTAAAGAACGACGCTTGTATAGGAGATATTCCGCGCAAGACGAGAGAGAGAAACGGAACAAATGAAAAAATGAAGTACCACCTGGGAATCGAACCCGGGATCTTCCGATTGCCGGTCAGACGCGATACCATTACACCATGGACTCCACTCTTCCAAATGCCGTATTCTTCTACATACTCGCAGAAACCAATGCCCCAAGGGGGCACCTCCCGCATGCCGTAACATTATATACATTCAACTGCAAAGAACACGCAGTATAATAACGTAAAGAACGACGCTTGTATAGGAGATATTCCGCGCAAGACGAGAGAGAAAACGGAACAAATGCAAAAATGAAGTACCACCTGGGAATCCGAACCCGGGATCTTCCGATTGCCGGTCAGACGCGATACCATTACACCATGGACTCACTCTTCCAAATGCCGTAATTCTTCTACATACTCGCAGAAACCAATGCCCCAAGGGGGCACCTCCCGCATGCCCGTAACATTATATACATTCAACTGCAAAGAACACGCAGTATAAATTAACGTAAAGAACGACGCTTGTATAGGAGATATTCCGCGCAAGACGAGAGAGAGAAACGGAACAAATGAAAAAATGAGTACCACCTGGGAATCGAACCCGGGATCTCCGATTGCCGTCAGACGCGATACCATTACACCATGGACTCCACTCTTCCAAATGCGTAATTCTTCTACATACTCGCAGAAACCAATGCCCCAAGGGGGCACCTCCCGCATGCCGTAACATTATATACATTCAATTGCAAAGAACACGCAGTATAAATAACGTAAAGAACGACGCTTGTATAGGAGATATTCCGCGCAAGACGAGAGAGAGAAACGGAACAAATGAAAATGAAGTACCACCTGGGAATCGAACCCGGGATCTTCCGATTGCCGGTCAGACGCGATACCATTACACCATGGACTCCACTCTTCCAAATGCCGTAATTCTTCTACATACTCGCAGAAACCAATGCCCCAAGGGGGCACCTCCCGCATGCCGTAACTTATATCATTCAACTGCAAAGAACACGCAGTATAAATACGTAAAGAACGACGCTTGTATAGAGGAGATATTCCGCGCAAGACGAGAGAGAAAACGGAACAAATGAAAAAAATGAAGTACCACCTGGAATCGAACCCGGGATCTTCCGATTGCCGGTCAGACGCGATACCATTACACCATGACTCCACTCTTCCAAATGCCGTAATTCTTCTACATACTCGCAGAAAACCAATGCCCCAAGGGGGCACCTCCCGCATGCCGTAACATTATATACATTCACTGCAAAGAACACGCAGTATAAATAACGTAAAGAACGACGCTTGTATAGGAGATATTCCGCGCAAGACGAGAGAGAGAAAACGGAACAAATGAAAAATGAAGTACCACCTGGGAATCGAACCCGGGATCTTCCGATGCCGGTCAGACGCGATACCATTACACCATGGACTCCACTCTTCCAAATGCCGTAATTCTTCTACATACTCGCAGAAACCAATGCCCCAAGGGGGCACCTCCCGCATGCCGTAACATTATATACATTCAACTGCAAAGAACACGCAGTATAAATAACGTAAAGAACGACGCTTGTATAGGAGATATTCCGCGCAAGACGAGAGAGAGAAAACGGAACAAATGAAAAAATGAGTACCACCTGGGAATCGAACCCGGGATCTTCCGATTGCCGGTCAGACGCGATACCATTACACCATGGACTCCACTCTTCCAAATGCCGTAATTCTTCTACATACTCGCAGAAACCAATGCCCCAAGGGGGCACCTCCCGCATGCCGTAACATTATATACATTCAACTGCAAAGAACACGCAGTATAAATAACGTAAAGAACGACGCTTGTATAGGAGATATTCGCGCAGACGAGAGAGAGAAAACGGAACAATGAAAAAATGAAGTACCACCTGGGAATCGAACCCGGGATCTTCCGATTGCCGGTCAGACGCGATACCATTACACCATGGACTTCCACTCTTCCAATGCCGTAATTCTTCTACATACTCGCAGAAACCAATGCCCCAAGGGGGCACCTCCCGCATACCGTAACATTATATACATTCAACTGCAAAGAACACGCAGTATAAATACGTAAAGAACGACGCTTGTATAGGAGATATTCCGCGCAAGACGAGAGAGAAAACGGAACAAATGAAAAAATGAAGTACCACCTGGGAATCGAACCGGGATCTTCCGATTGCCGGTCAGACGCGATACCATTACACCATGGACTCCACTCTTCCAAATGCCGTAATTCTTCTACATACTCGCAGAAACCAATGCCCCAAGGGGCACCTCCCGCATGCCGTAACATTATATACATTCAACTGCAAAGAACACGCAGTATAAATAACGTAAAGAACGACGCTTGTATAGGAGATATTCCGCGCAAGACGAGAGAGAGAAACGGAACAAATGAAAAAATGAAGTACCACCTGGGAATCGAACCCGGATCTTCCGATTGCCGGTCAGACGCGATACCATTACACACATGGACTCCACTCTTCCAAATGCCGTAATTCTTCTACATACTCGCAGAAACCAATGCCCCAAGGGGGCACCTCCCGCATGCCGTAACATTATACATTCAACTGCAAGAACACGCAGTATAAATAACGTAAAGAACGACGCTTGTATAGGAGATATTCCGCGCAAGACGAGAGAGAGAAAACGGAACAAATGAAAAAATGAAGTACCACCTGGGATCGAACCCGGGATCTTCCGATTGCCGTCCAGACGCGATACATTACACCATGGACTCCACTCTTCCAATGCCGTAATTCTTCTACATACTCGCAGAAAACCAATGCCCCAAGGGGCACCTCCCGCATGCCGTAACATTATATACATTCAACTGCAAAGAACACGCAGTATAAATAACGTAAAGAACGACGCTTGTATAGGCGATATTCCGCGCAAGACGAGAGAGAGAAAACGGAACAAATGAAAAAATGAAGTACCACCTGGGAATCGAACCCGGGATCTTCCGATTGCCGGTCAGACGCGATACCATTACACCATGGACTCCACTCTTCCAATGCCGTAATTCTTCTACATACTCGCAGAAACCATGCCCCAAGGGGCACCTCCCGCATGCCGTAACATTATTACATTCAACTGCAAAACACGCAGTATAAATAACGTAAAGAACGACGCTTGTATAGGAGATATTCCGCGCAAGACGAGAGAGAGAAAACGGAACAAATGAAAAAATGAAGTACACCTGGGAATCGAACCCGGGATCTTCCGATTGCCGGTCAGACGCGATACCATTACACCATGGACTCCACTCTTCCAAATGCCGTAATTCTTCTACATACTCGCAGAAACCAATGCCCCAAGGGGGCACCTCCCGCATACCGTACATTATATACATTCAACTGCAAAGAACACGCAGTATAAATAACGTAAAGAACGACGCTTGTATAGGAGATATTCCGCGCAAGACGAGAGAGAGAAAACGGAACAAATGAAAAATGAAGTACCACCTGGGAATCGAACCCGGGATCTTCCGATTGCCGGTCAGACGCGATACCATTACACCATGGACTCCACTCTTCCAAATGCCGTAATTCTTCTACATACTCGCAGAAACCAATGCCCCAAGGGGGCACCTCCCGCATGCCGTACATTATATACATTCAACTGCAAAGAACACGCAGTATAAATAACGTAAAGAACGACGCTTGTATAGGATATATTCCGCGCAAGACGAGAGAGAGAAAACGGAACAAATGAAAAAATGAAGTACCACCTGGGAATCGAACCCGGGATCTTCCGATTGCCGGTCAGACGCGATACCATTACACCATGGACTCCACTCTTCCAATGCCGTAATTCTTCTACATACTCGCAGAAACCAATGCCCCAAGGGGGCACCTCCCGCATGCCGTAACTTATATACATTCAACTGCAAAGAACACGCAGTATAAATAACGTAAAGAACGACGCTTGTATAGGAGATATTCCGCGCAAGACGAGAGAGAGAAAACGGAACAAATGAAAAAATGAAGTACCACCTGGGAATCGAACCCGGGATCTTCCGATTGCCGGTCAGACGCGATACCATTACACCATGGACTCCACTCTTCCAAATGCCGTAATTCTTCTACATACTCGCAGAAACCAATGCCCCAAGGGGGCACCTCCCGCATGCCGTAACATTATATACATTCAACTGCAAAGAACACGCAGTCTAAAATAACGTAAAGAACGACGCTTGTATAGGAGATATTCCGCGCAAGACGAGAGAGAGAAAACGGAACAAATGAAAAAATGAAGTACCACCTGGGAATCGAACCCGGGATCTTCCGATTGCCGGTCAGACGCGATACCATTACACATGGACTCCACTCTTCCAAATGCCGTAATTCTTCTACATACTCGCAGAAACCAATGCCCCAAGGGGGCACCTCCGCATGCCGTAACATTATATACATTCAACTGCAAAGAACACGCAGTATAAATAACGTAAAGAACGACGCTTGTATAGGAGATATTCCGCGCAAGACGAGAGAGAGAAAACGGAACAAATGAAAAAATGAAGTACCACCTGGGAATCGAACCCGGGATCTTCCGATTGCCGGTCAGACGCGATACCATTACACGTTATTTATACTGCGTGTTCTTTGCAGTTGAATGTATATAATGTTACGGCATGCGGGAGGTGCCCCCTTGGGCATTGGTTTCTGCGAGTATGTAGAAGAATTACGGCATTTGGAAGAGTGGAGTCCATGGTGTAATGGTATCGCGTCTGACCGGCAATCGGAAGATCCCGGGTTCGATTCCCAGGTGGTACTTCATTTTTTCATTTGTTCCGTTTTCTCTCTCTCGTCTTGCGCGGAATATCTCCTATACAAGCGTCGTTCTTTACGTTTATTATACTGCGTGTTCTTTGCAGTTGAATGTATATAATGTTACGGCATGCGGGAGGTGCCCCCTTGGGGCATTGGTTTCTGCGAGTATGTAGAAGAATTACGGCATTTGGAAGAGTGGAGTCCATGGTGTAATGGTATCGCGTCTGACCGCAATCGGAAGATCCCGGGTTCGATTCCCAGGTGGTACTTCATTTTTTCATTTGTTCCGTTTTCTCTCTCTCGTCTTGCGCGGAATATCTCCTATACAAGCGTCGTTCTTTACGTTATTTATACTGCGTGTTCTTTGCAGTTGAATGTATATAATGTTACGGCATGCGGGAGGTGCCCCCTTGGGGCATTGGTTTCTGCGAGTATGTAGAAGAATTACGGCATTTGGAAGAGTGGAGTCCATGGTGTAATGGTATCGCGTCTGACCGACAATCGGAAGATCCCGGGTTCGATTCCCAGGTGGTACTTCATTTTTTCATTTGTTCCGTTTTCCTCTCTCGTCTTGCGCGGAATATCTCCTATACAAGCGTCGTTCTTTACGTTATTTATACTGCGTGTTCTTTGCAGTTGAATGTATATAATGTTACGGCATGCGGGAGGTGCCCCCTTGGGGCATTGGTTTTCTGCGAGTATGTAGAAGAATTACGGCATTTGGAAGAGTGGAGTCCATGGTGTAATGGTATCGCGTCTGACCGGCAATCGGAAGATCCCGGGTTCGATTCCCAGGTGGTACTTCATTTTTTCATTTGTTCCGTTTTCTCTCTCTCGTCTTGCGCGGAATATCTCCTATACAAGCGTCGTTCTTTACGTTATTTATACTGCGTGTTCTTTGCAGTTGAATGTTATAATGTTACGGCATGCGGGAGGTGCCCCTTGGGGCATTGGTTTCTGCGAGTATGTAGAAGAATTACGGCATTTGGAAGAGTGGAGTCCATGGTGTAATGGTATCGCGTCTGACCGGCAATCGGAAGATCCCGGGTTCGATTCCAGGTGGTACTTCATTTTTTTCATTTGTTCCGTTTTCTCTCTCTCGTCTTGCGCGGAATATCTCCTATACAAGCGTCGTTCTTTACGTTATTTATACTGCGTGTTCTTTGCAGTTGAATGTATATAATGTTACGGCATGCGGGAGGTGCCCCCTTGGGGCATTGGTTTCTGCGAGTATGTAGAAGAATTACAGCATTTGGAAGAGTGGAGTCCATGGTGTAATGGTATCGCGTCTGACCGGCAATCGGAAGATCCCGGGTTCGATTCCCAGGTGGTACTTCATTTTTTCATTTGTTCCGTTTTCTCTCTCGTCTTGCGCGGAATATCTCCTATACAAGCGTCGTTCTTTACATTATTTATACTGCGTGTTCTTTGCAGTTGAATGTATATAATTTTACGGCATGCGGGAGGTGCCCCCTTGGGGCATTGGTTTCTGCGAGTATGTAGAAGAATTACGGCATTTGGAAGAGTGGAGTCCATGGTGTAATGGTATCGCGTCTGACCGGCAATCGGAAGATCCCGGGTTCGATTCCCAGGTGGTACTTCATTTTTTCATTTGTTCCGTTTTCTCTCTCTCGTCTTGCGCGGAATATCTCCTATACAAGCGTCGTTCTTTACGTTATTTATACTGCGTGTTCTTTGCAGTTGAATGTATATAATGTTACGGCATGCGGGAGGTGCCCCTTGGGGCATTGGTTTCTGCGAGTATGTAGAAGAATTACGGCATTTGGAAGAGTGGAGTCCATGGTGTAATGGTATCGCGTCTGACCGGCAATCGGAAGATCCCGGGTTCGATTCCCAGGTGGTACTTCATTTTTTCATTTGTTCCGTTTTCTCTCTCTCGTCTTGCGCGGAATATCTCCTATACAAGCGTCGTTCTTTACGTTATTTATACTGCGTGTTCTTTGCAGTTGAATGTATATAATGTTACGGCATGCGGGAGGTGCCCCCTTGGGGCATTGGTTTCTGCGAGTATGTAGAAGAATTACGGCATTTGGAAGAGTGGAGTCCATGGTGTAATGGTATCGCGTCTGACCGGCAATCGGAAGAGCCCGGGTTCGATTCCCAGGTGGTACTTCATTTTTCATTTGTTCCGTTTTCTCTCTCTCGTCTTGCGCGGAATATCTCCTATACAAGCGTCGTTCTTTACGTTATTTATACTGCGTGTTCTTTGCAGTTGAATGTATATAATGTTACGGCATGCGGGAGGTGCCCCCTTGGGGCATTGGTTTCTGCGAGTATGTAGAAGAATTACGGCATTTGGAAGAGTGGAGTCCATGGTGTAATGGTATCGCGTCTGACCGGCAATCGGAAGATCCCGGGTTCGATTCCCAGGTGGTACTTCATTTTTTCATTTGTTCCGTTTTCTCTCTCTCGTCTTGCGCGGAATATCTCCTATACAAGCGTCGTTCTTTACGTTATTTATACTGCGTGTTCTTTGCAGTTGAATGTATATAATGTTACGGCATGCGGGAGGTGCCCCCTTGGGGCATTGGTTTCTGCGAGTATGTAGAAGAATTACGGCATTTGGAAGAGTGGAGTCCATGGTGTAATGGTATCGCGTCTGACCGGCAATCGGAAGAGCCCGGGTTCGATTCCCAGGTGGTACTTCATTTTTTCATTTGTTCCGTTTTCTCTCTCTCGTCTTGCGCGGAATATCTCCTATACAAGCGTCGTTCTTTACGTTATTTATACTGCGTGTTCTTTGCAGTTGAATGTATATAATGTTACGGCATGCGGGAGGTGCCCCCTTGGGGCATTGGTTTCTGCGAGTATGTAGAAGAATTACGGCATTTGGAAGAGTGGAGTCCATGGTGTAATGGTATCGCGTCTCACCGGCAATCGGAAGATCCCGGGTTCGATTCCCAGGTACTTCATTTTTTCATTTGTTCCGTTTTCTCTCTCTCGTCTTGCGCGGAATATCTCCTATACAAGCGTCGTTCTTTACGTTATTTATACTGCGTGTTCTTTGCAGTTGAATGTATATAATGTTACGGCATGCGGGAGGTGCCCCCTTGGGGCATTGGTTTCTGCGAGTATGTAGAAGAATTACGGCATTTGGAAGAGTGGAGTCCATGGTGTAATGGTATCGCGTCTCACCGGCAATCGGAAGATCCCGGGTTCGATTCCCAGGTGGTACTTCATTTTTTCATTTGTTCCGTTTTCTCTCTCTCGTCTTGCGCGGAATATCTCCTATACAAGCGTCGTTCTTTACGTTATTTATACTGCGTGTTCTTTGAAGTTGAATGTATATAATGTTACGGCATGCGGGAGGTGCCCCCTTGGGGCATTGGTTTCTGCGAGTATGTAGAAGAATTACGGCATTTGAAGAGTGGAGTCCATGGTGTAATGGTATCGCGTCTGACCGGCAATCGGAAGATCCCGGGTTCGATTCCCAGGTGGTACTTCATTTTTTCATTTGTTCCGTTTTCTCTCTCTCGTCTTGCGCGGAATATCTCCTATACAAGCGTCGTTCTTTACGTTATTTATACTGCGTGTTCTTTGCAGTTGAATGTATATAATGTTACGGCATGCGGAGGTGCCCCCTTGGGCATTGGTTTCTGCGAGTATGTAGAAGAATTACGTCATTTGGAAGAGTGGAGTCCATGGTGTAATGGTATCGCGTCTGACCGGCAATCGGAAGATCCCGGGTTCGATTCCCAGGTGGTACTTCATTTTTTCATTTGTTCCGTTTTCTCTCTCTCGTCTTGCGCGGAATATCTCCTATACAAGCGTCGTTCTTTACGTTATTTATACTGCGTGTTCTTTGCAGTTGAATGTATATAATGTTACGGCATGCGGGAGGTGCCCCCTTGGGGCATTGGTTTCTGCGAGTATGTAGAAGAATTACGGCATTTGGAAGAGTGGAGTCCATGGTGTAATGGTATCGCGTCTGACCGGCAATCGGAAGATCCCGGGTTCGATTCCCAGGTGGTACTTCATTTTTTCATTTGTTCCGTTTTCTCTCTCTCGTCTTGCGCGGAATATCTCCTATACAAGCGTCGTTCTTTACGTTATATATATATATATATATATATACTGTATGTATATATATATATATACCAATCTACCAGGGAAGTACTCCGGGGTGGACGTTAGACAGGAGACAGGGCGTGGTAGAACTCCCGTTTCTCAGTCCTCTTTAGCTGATCTTTTTCCGTGTCTTATCTACCTTGTGAGCAGTCCAGCATGCTCTCAAACACACACTTCTCCCTCTATTCCTCACTACACATACGTGCATTTTACACACTACACAATCTCTTCCAAATTTATTAAAAATAATAATAATAAATGACATCGTGGGCCTCAGAGACCTTGACTTTTGGCTCTCTCTTTCTTATATAGGGGGGGGGGCATATTTGAGGGCGCTCACCCTTGCCCCCTCCTTCCTACATACAAAAATATATCTATATATATGCACACTACAATCGGTACAGTTTATTACATATACTGTATTGGTTCTTGTGAATGGTTATTTTGTAAAGTGGCAACATATTGTATCTGAAAAATTCACAAGCATAATTTCAGTTTTAAATTTTAGTTTTTCAGTCTTAATTGTTAATGGTTTCAGAGTGTTAATAAATTGTTTCAAATGAGACTAGTTTCAACTGTTTTATGTTAATAAATTTTTTAAAATGAGACTAGTTTCCTGTTTTATGTACTCTCCCATATAAAAATCTTTTACAATTAAATAATTATATCTACAAGAACACGCGCAAACTAAAACACTTCATGAATGAATAGTGATTGGTTTTATTTTATCTGTAAGGATGTACAGAATAAAGACACATTTGGCTAATGGATGAGAGGCATGAGCTTTCGACCTATTCTCCCCCCACCAAATGCGATGAAGACCTTGCAATAGGTCGAGCAACTGTGATTCTAGTAAAACCATTAACCTGTTCTGCCTATATCCTGCAAATTCATTTTCCATGGCCCTGGATTCAAATTCCGGTACCAACTTCTGTTGGGTTAGTTACCACCCAGAAGCCAGCCCCGTTATTTCTTCTCACATGTTTTACTGTCTTCATTTTACATACGCAGTAATAACACAGTTACGACGTTTTCATAAACACTCGTAATATATATATATATATATATATATATATATATATATATATATATATATATATATATATTTTAATCATCGCTGTATTCATGGTTTAAGTAGAAGTATGAAGAGTAAACATCTTTTTACATAGCGCACCATTCTGCCCATACCTTCATTTTAAGGTACGAGCAGCTCGCAGTAGCAATGCCAAGAAAATAGGGGATCAAAGTACCGACGAGGCTTTCGTACGTGATTCATCACCATTGAAGGCAACAGTGCTCTGGGTGAATCTAGTTCAAAGAACATCCATATCCATCTTCAATTTATCGCAATTTTCGTTAGTTTGCACTGCATCTTTGTCCTTCATATGATATTTTTCCTTCTTGCTGGAAGTTCACTTTCATTCAGCCTATCCCAAGAAAAGGGTGACCGCTCTCCACCCTCCAACTATCGTCCAAATGCCTTGATTTCTTGCTTCTCCCTTATAGGAAGATTCTTAAACACACCTTTGCTCGCAATCTTCTTTCAGATCGTCAGTATGGTTCCGCAAGGAACGTTCTACTTCTTGCTTCTCAGTGACTCTTGGTCATCCTCCTTTTGGGATTTCGGTCAAACCTTTGCCATTGCGCTAGACATATCAAAAGCTTTTGATAGAGTCTGGCACAAATCCTTAATTACCAAAGTGCCCTCCTTCAGTTTCATCGCTGATTTCACTTCTGGCTGATCTATAGCTGCGGTTGTAGATGGTCATTGTTCTTCTCCCTAAACTATTAATCCTAGAACCACAACGTGGGGTCGCCAGTGACCCCGCACAACATACACTACTGTAGCATTGTAGAACCACGTTGTGGTTCCAGGCAAAGCTGGGCACTTGCGGTTTTTTTTGCGGTACTGCGGTACTGCGGTACTACCGCACTACCAAACCGGTACCGCATAACGCGGATCGCTGAAAGTACAGCCTGTACTTTCAGCGATCCTTTGCGGTACTGCGTTATGCGGTACCGGTTTGGTAGTGCGGTAGTACCGCAGTACCGCAGTACCGCAAAAAAAACCGCAAGTGCCCAGCTTTGGTTCCAAGGTTAATAGTGGTATTCCTCAGGGCTCTATCCTGTCACCCCCACTCTTCCTTTTATTTGTCAATGATCTTTTGAGTTACAATTCCTATCCTATCCACTCCTATCACACCTATGCCGATGATTCCACTCTTCACTTCTCCACCATTTCACAAAGTGTCTCTCTCAACAGTCACTCCATGCTTTGTGTAAGATGGCTATGCTGTGGAGCACCTGACCTTTGATCTTTCTACAATCTCTGATTGGGCAGAGAAAACCTTATAGCTTTAATTCCCTCAAAAGCTCATTTCCTTCATTTGTCTACTCGTCACAATCTTTCACAGGACTATCCCCTTATCTTCAACGATACACAACTCAATTCTTCCTCTTTTAACATTCTTGGTGTTTCTTTTTCTCGTGATCTTTCCTGGAAAGACCACAGATACTCTCTTTCCAAAACAGCTTCAAAGAGGTTAAGTGTGCTTGAGTGAAGAGTTCAGCTTTTTCAGAAGAGACGGCAACTGAGCCGTCGGAATAGAAAAGAGGGGCGAAAAAAGTAAAGTAGTTGGAGAGGTTCTTAGCTAGATGCCAGAAAGAGCGAGAAGAATTAGAACTGGGTAGGTTTTCACATTTTTGTCGGATGAAGGAACATTTGGCAAGTCGAAGAACAGATTTTGCACGAGTCCGGGCAGAAATATAAACTAAATGAGAATCAGGAGTTGGATGGCAACGGTACCTTCTGAAAGACTCCTCTCTGTTGCGGATAGCTTTAGAACAAGCAAAGTTAAACATAGTTTTTTTTGCATTAGTAGTAGGAATAGAATATGGAATGTAAGTCCCCATACCAGGGAGAATCACCTCCGTTATGCACTTAGCACACTCGGAATGGTCCCGACCACGGAATCAGTAACATTCCATGATAAATCAGAGCAGTACCGCCTAAGGGCTTCCCAATCAGGGGCGCCAAAGTGCCAAAGGCGTCTCTTTTGGGAGGAGCCAAAGGCCGAATGGAGCGATAGGACAGGAAACAGATATAAGATTGTGTTCGGAGGAATTCAGCGGAAATAAAAGTTTGACAGAGTAAGAAAAAGGATGAGAGGTGAGAAATAAATCCAGAACGTTGGGCCTATCTCCCATACGATCGGGGATACGAGTTGGGTGCTATACCCCAATTCGTATCTCCGTATCGTATCTGCTTTAGGTCATTCAGGATAGAAAAGTTGTAAGCTAGTTCATCAGGGGTGTTAGCAAAATGAGAGGAAAACCAAAGGTGGGGGTGAACATTGAAATCTCTTAAAATGAAGATTTCAGCAAAGTGAGAGTGGGATAGAATGTATTCCACTCTGGAAGTGAGATAGTCAAAGAATTTTGGATGGTCAATAGAATTAGGAGAGGTGGACAGCGTAGATATATTTAGTTTGAGAATGGCATGTAAGCCGTAGCCAGAGGGTATAGAATTTGAAGGATTCAAGTTCGGGAATACGAGAACAAGTTAGGTCATTGTGTACATACTGTATATACAACATCCACCTTTGGAATGAAATTGAGTATCGAGAAAGTAGGAGGGTACAGAAAAGGGGTTACTGTCAGTCGTCTCAGACACCTGTGTTTCAGTGAGGAAGGAGAAGGTGAGATTTGGAGGAGGAGAGGTAGTGTTCAACAGAGTGATAGATTGATGAAAGGCTACGAATGTTGAAGAAGTGAATCAGGAAGAAGCCCAGAAGTGAATCAAGCAGAGGCTCAGAACATCTCGAATGGGCAATAACAGAACCAGCTCCCCTGCCTGGGTCTGCATTCCCGGTATCGGCAGCGGGGAGCCAGAAGTGGGAATATTTATGGTTCTCTCCTCACGGAACTGCAAGACTCTTGAAGTCGTTCCCATTTTTTTTTAAATTTTGAAAAGATTATGTAGAGTGTAATAGCTATGCATGTGTAGTGAAGAATAGTGAGAGAAGTGTGTGTTTGAGAGCATGCTAGACTGCTCACAAGGTAGAGAAGAAGTGGAAAAAGATCAGCTGAGGAGGAGAGTGACAGGAGAAACGGGAATTCCAGCACTCCCTGTCTTCTGCCTAACGTCCCCATCCCCACTAGGGAGTACTCCTCTGGTCGAGTGGTGTCTACAATCAATCTCCTCCTGCTTGCACGATAAACAATGTCCTCTGGTTTACCCGATTAACAATTGAGACGCCTGCCCTTTTTTACAATTGTCTCGTCCCAACGTTAACAACCTCCCTTTTACACGTCCTTTCTAGCTGCCTGCCAGACTCCGAGTACCTCAGTCCCGACATACCCTGTGGCTCTGGTCATCAAAGGAAGCTTATAGGTGTGCCTATGCGCCATTCTACAATATATATATATATATATATATATATATATATATATATATATATATATATATGTATATAGTCTCAAGGAACAAGCCCATATTTTGCAAAAATGTCACGCAATTCTTATATATTACAGGACATCATTTATACCATGTTCAGTGTATAAATAAAATGTTATAATAATTAAGTCTAAAAAGAAGTTAATGACTTTCGTCATGGTTTGAGAACTAAATCATAAAGTGAGGTCGACTAACATAGTCGTCCTTATAGGCAATTCCGAATGAGTTCAGTATGTCAAATATGCGCAAGCATGACTGAAATGTCTTCATATTTTCTGGAATCCTTATAAACGGAATATTTAAAAGATGAAATATTCTGAAAGCAATTCTATTTTAGGTGTCTTAAATAAAAAAAATTTTAAATTATTATTTGTGTTGTAATGTATCAAGACATGCGTGCAAATTTTTTTCATATATTTACAGTTTGTACACAAAGTTTTCGTTCTCGCTACTTCCTTGTAAGGTGTAATAATTATATAAAAGGGATCAGAAACTGCATGGTGCTCAGGCCAGACAAATGCAGACCATTGCCCCAGTTCTTGGATTACCATCATCAGCACCATCGGGAACTGAACCCCTAACCTCAGTGTCTTCACTTCGCTTATGGAAAAACGGTGTTACCCATTGAACTACTGTACTGGCACTGGCCTTGTAAGGTTTAGCACAGTATTCATTGTGCTTTCTAAATAGAAACGTTCTGAAGTAGCACAGGAATTAACTTGCATATTTAAATGGAGAGTAATTACAAGAGGTATTGCAAAAGTTTTAATGGTTTTTTAGGATCTCAGGACTTTTGACAGGCCATCTCTTAGCAGTGTTCACAGAAATTTGCAGAGTTTCGCTTATCCACTCCAGGTTAATGGGACTGTACATGCCATCGACATCGATTTTAGAGTTATTGATCTGACTTTTGACGTTGCGAACGACATCAGCAAACAAACACTAAACCACACACAAATGCAGCGATTGCGATAAGAAACTTGACTTCCTCGGACACCATGCAAACTCTCTCTCGAGGTAACGATAATATGACGTAATGATAAAAATATGAATACAACGTTGCAACAAACATAATTTTCCAGTTCTTTCTTTGAACAAACCATGCTAAGTTTACGTTTTCTTTAGAAAAAAAATATATCTGTTAAAAAATGTGATAAAAATTCATAAAAAAATAATTACTTTTGTCATACAGTAATTAAAGTTTAATTAACCTTCAATGAACTTTAATAAAATTGCTATTTACAGAGCAAATACTCTTCACATGTCAAATAATTCTACACATCTTTTGTACCTTAAGAAATCGAAGACAAAGACCAAAGAAGATTTAGACCTGAAAATCTTTGAAAGCGTTAATGAATCTAAGCCTCTAAGAGAAAAAATAAAATGATTTTTCACCAACTCCCATAAACTTTATATTTTCTTTGTTAGTCTATATTAGTCTTCAAGCAGAGAGAAATTTCGTGATCGTTTTGTTTGTTTACCATAGAGAGAAATGACGCTAGTGAACTTCTCATTTGGGTAACCCAGTTTCCCTATAAGCAAAGTGAAAACACTGAAGTCGGTGGTTCGAATTCCGATCATGCTGCTAATAATAATCCAGGAGTTATTGCAATGGGTTGCATTAGTTGGTCTGAGCCATGTATCAATTTCTGGCCCTTCTGACTGATTATTATTACGGAGAAGACGACCCGTTCCATCGTAGAATTTGAATAGTTTGAAGGTGTTCATATAATACCGTAAATTACTCGTATTTACTAGTCTATTCAGTTTTTAATCATGCACGTTCAGAGATCTGAATATTCTACTTTAACTGTTTGCCTTTAATTTGTTAATGTAAATTTCCACTTTAAATAATATATATATATATATATATATATTATATATATATATATATATATATATATATATATTAGAGGGAATCTGTGTAACTAGGAATTTCATGAAATCCCTAAAATGTTCAAGGATGTCATGTAAGGTTAAGTCGTGATACTTTCGTTAAACCTATGGGAAAATTATTGAATGCCCGGTTAGGTCAACTGTACGCCCTTGACGATTGGTTAGGTTAAGTCGTGATATTTTGGTTAAAACTAAGAGAGAGAGAGAGAGAGAGAGAGAGAGAGAGAGAGAGAGAGATGTGTGTGTGTGTGTATGCCTGTGCGTGTAACAATCGGACTGTGTATATATATGTATATTCTCTGACACTGTAGACTTCATTAATTAACGCTTGTTAATCCAAAAGACGCCTCCAGTCACAAAACTAATCTTGGCTCGATCAACTGATTTTGTTTCTAGAATGATCAAAAGTTTTTCTCCACGTTTCAATTCCATTTCTTCCTCAGCGAAATTTAAGTTTTGAATTTAAGAACTGTACAAAATATTCGAAAAAATGCATTTCAGAATCAAAATAATGAGAGTTTATATATATAGGCAAATCATTTGAGAGAAAATTCAGTGTATTGTCTAACACAGTGGTTCTTAACCTTTTTACTACCATGCTACCTCTAGGAATTGGTCCTTCCCTCCACGCCCCCCTTCAATCAAAATAACATTCTCAATAACTTCTCAATATTAGCCCATGCTCTCGTTAAGAGAATAACAAATACAATTAGAGAAATTCCTGTTTCTAGGGGGGCGCGCCCCCCGGTTAAGAACCACTGGTCTAACACCTTCCTGAATAGAAAATGTTTTTCAAAAGATAATTTTATATATATATATATATATATATATATATATATATATATGATACACACAGACCGTGCATGGAGCAAGGAACTCTTCTGGGATAATTAAATCCACTATAGTTCGAATAAGTAATGGTAAATGACAAATACCATAGTTTTCCCAAAGCTGGATCCTGTCTGCTTTGCAGATAGCTGGTGAGGGAAGCTATATTTATGGGACCTCTTTGTGAGTGACCCGTTGCCCACGTCGGGCTGGCATCATGAAAAAGAAAAACTATGGTATTTGTCATTTACCATTACTTATTCGAACTATAGTGGATTTAATTATCCCAGAAGAGTTCCTTGTTCCATGCACGGTCTGTGTGTATCATAAAAAACTCAGGGGACCATTCTGAGTTCATTCCCATATATATATAATATATATATATATATATATATATATATATATATATATATATATATATATATATATATATATATAGTATATATATATAACTGCAAACACGCAGTATAATTAACGTAAAGAACGACGCTTTGTATAGGAGAATATTCCGCGCAAGATGAGAGCGAAAGAACGAAACAAATGAAAAAATGAGGTAACCACCCGGGAATCGAACCCGGGATCTTCCGATTGCCGGTCAGATATGATAACCATTACACACACACATATATATATGTATGTGTGTGTGTGTGTGTGTGTGTGTGTGTGTGTGTGGGTAGCTGTGTGGGTGTGTCTGTATGCGATGGAACATACATCATGTAACTCACAGTATTTTTTTAAAACCAAACTTCTATTTTGTGAGCGATGAACAAAATATGCTTACTCTGTTCTTACATTTTTAAATTTATCTTTCTGATGAAAATGCTATTCATGTCCAGTATCTGTTCTTTCTCATGCAGTATATATGGTTTTTCAGTCATGTACAAAACAAAAATTCAAACGTCTAAACCAGAGGTTCTGAAACTGGGGGTAATTACCCCCAAGAGGGTATTAATATGGTAAAAATTTCAACATTAAAGGTAATTTCAGTTATTTTCATTAATTAATTTTTCCACTTTCTTTACAACTTCGGCATTGCAAGTTTGTGTGGGGTAATGAGATTAGTTGAGATCAGGAAAAGGGGTAACGGGGTCAAAAAGTTTAAGAACCACTGGTCTAAACAATATCATATCTGTTCTTTGTCCTCAGAATACGGAGAGAAATTTCTGAGTCGCGCGATATTTGTATGAAATCATATTTCATGAGAAATTTCTATCAATATATCTAACGAAACATAATTAAAAAAAAAAAAAACGGTTTTCTGTTCGCTGTGTGTTTATTTTTGGGGGGGAGGGGGGGGTTAAAGATTTTTGCTTTTTTTTTAATTTATGCAATAGAAACCCCGTTTACTTAGAAAATAAATAAATAGTTTCAATAAATGATTTAATATATGTTGTAAGAACAAAAGGATATTTTGTACATATATTTAAAAATACATAAAACCGAGATTTAATAGTTTTTTCAGCTTAATTTTATATTTCAAATAAAAAATGTAGATAACTATATAGCCAATAAAATACTTGCTAAATATTATAAAAACAAAGATAAAATACAGCATGCGTATAAAAATTTAAAAAAAGTTTATATACTGTATTAATTAATTTTAAAGTGAGGTCGTGAAACAGGGGTCGCTAATTAGTTTTCTCTTTGGTCAGCGTAGGTGTTTCTGGCGGCTCCAACGTTTGTGCCAAAATTTAACTCGTGAACTGAAATGTGTTCGTTTTATATCGTTTCGTTTGGGCAAAATGAAAATGATATCCTTTTATGTCTATATTAGTAAAGGTTAGGATTGGCAATTCTCAGGTAGATTTATGAGGCCTAAAACACTTTGCACTTTGCGCAATCGTAAGGCGCAGTTTGACTCAAATAAAACAGAAAAACACATTTTGGCGAATGTTAAATTTTGGATCAAACGCGATAGCACTTTTTCTGTAACTCTACCAATGTCCCCGAGCCACACTTTTGTGTTTGTGTGTGGGTGGGAGTTATGGGCAAAGTTTTCGTAACGTGACCGACATTATTTTATCGAAATCAATTAAAAATCACCAATTTTAATCTCCAGAATGAAAATAAATTAAAACTTTACAGAAAAAAATTGACTTTATTTTAAAGTAAATTATTCCCGCAGTCCTTATAAAATCCAACCCAGACTGCTGTCCGTCTATTGGT
>JAJOZX010000786.1:555000-587500 GCA_023014485.1 Bathynomus jamesi
CAAAGTTTGAGCAAATATTATAAGCTCTATGCACTAAAGTGCGAATCGAACTTAGTTTGTAATTAAAATCGCAAAAACTATAAAAATTAAAACCTAAACCCGTAAAGTAGGCTTCCGGTATGTAGAAGTTAAAACAGTTGAGCCTGATTTGGAAACCAAAACATCAAGGAAAGGAATAGAACCTTGAACTTCCTTTTCCTGCGTAAATATAATGTTCTTATGAAGTGTGTTCAAAAAATTTAAAAACTGAACTGATTGATTATCCGTTTGGAATAAAGCAAACGTGTCATCAACATAACGTCTGTACAAATTCGGCTTAAGGTGAGGGGGGCACTCACAGAAGGCCCTTTCCTCAAGATGAGACATGAAAATATTCGCAAAAACGGGACCCAAGGGGCTCCCCATCCCCACTCCATCCAACTGACGGTAAACTACCCCTTGAAAACTAAAAAAGTTATCCTTGACAGCCAAATTCAGAAGCTGCTCAAACTGTGTTCTGCCAAAGCCGTGAAAAAATGAGTCCGGCTGTGGAAAAGCTTTATTTAAAATAATTGTAATGGTCTCATCCAAGGGGACATTTGTAAAGAGGGAAGATACATCAAAACTTGTCATAAACAAAGAATTCATATTAAACTTCTTAATTTCCGACACAAAAGAAAAACTATCCTTAACACTGTACAAGTTCACAGTAAATGAACAAGTTTTGATGTATCTTCCCTCTTTACAAATGTCCCTTGGATGAGACCATTACAATTATTTTAAATAAAGCTTTTCACAGCCGGACTCATTTTTTCACGGCTTTGGCAGAGCACAGTTTGAGCAGCTTCTGAATTTGGCTGTCAAGGATAACTTTTTTAGTTTTCAAGGGGTAGTTTACCGTCAGTTGGATGGAGTGGGGATGGGGAGCCCCTTGGGTCCCGTTTTGCGAATATTTTCATGTCTCATCTTGAGGAAAGGGCCTTCTGTGAGTGCCCCCCTCACCTTAAGCCGAATTTGTACAGACGTTATGTTGATGACACGTTTGCTTTATTCCAAACGGATAATCAATCAGTTCAGTTTTTAAATTTTTTGAACACACTTCATAAGAACATTATATTTACACAGGAAAAGGAAGTTCAAGGTTCTATTCCTTTCCTTGATGTTTTGGTTTCCAAATCAGGCTCAACTGTTTTAACTTCTACATACCGGAAGCCTACTTTTACGGGTTTAGGTTTTAATTTTTATAGTTTTTGCGATTTTAATTACAAACTAAGTTCGATTCGCACTTTAGTGCATAGAGCTTATAATATTTGCTCAAACTTTGCTCTGCTTCATAATGAGTTTGAATTCCTTACTGATTTTTTTTTTCTTTAATAATGGTTTTCCACGGGTTCTTGTAAAAGGTATTATTGGTAAATTACTTAATAATGTTTATTCCCCCAAACTTATCCCAACGTATGATGTTCCTAAGAATTGTAAATATCTTGTTTTACCTGACCTCTACCAATTTAACACTTTTGTGAAAAAGCAATTGTTGAGTGTGGTGAGGAAATTTTATTTTCACACTGATTTTAAGGTTGCTTTTGTGAATAATAATACCCTTGAATGTTTTTTCCGTTGTAAGGACAAAATCCCCCCTGCGATGAACTGTTCTGTCGTTTATTTGTTACCTGCCCTGGGTGTTCCCAGGGGAACTACGTTGGCAGCACAGTTCGTTCTTTGCAGGCAAGATTTTGCTCCCATATGGGTATTAGCCATAGGACAGGGAAAGTTTTATCTAAAAAGGAACAGTCTGCCATTAGAAATCATTCTGTTAAGTGTAAAGTTGATATTTCCGTTAATAACTTTAAAATTCTTAAATCATTAAAATGTCCGTCCTCTCTCCGTATTTATGAATCTTTGTGCATTAAATTTCTGAACTCCAGCTTAAATATTGATTCTAGCTGTTACCCCCTTTATATTAATTAGAATGCCTACCAACTAAATTTTCTGTTTTTCCCTTGACCCTGTCTCCTTTCGCCTCAGTTGTGTTGAGGATGTCAAGTGAGCATGGTATGTTTCGTGCAACTTTTGCGTTTTTCATTTAACTTTTTATTAGTGAAGTTTTTAACTAATTTGTTTGAATGTTTTTAGTTTTAAGTTTTACTTTTATCATGTGTTATTTGTCATGTATATATTTTTAATTTTTGTTTTTGGCTTATGCTTGTTTTACGCTTTTTAATTTTATTCTTTAAGTGGTTTTATTCTGTGCTATGAATTAGTTTGTTTTTGACATTCGTATATTTTTTTTTTTTTTTGTCATGCATTAATTTTAGCTTTTTATTTTATTAGGCCTTGAAAATGGGTAGAGTTGCCCGAAACGTCGGCTGCAGCCAAATATAATGACTTTCTTGCTCTACGTCTTCGTTTTTATCCTAAATATATATATATATATTTAGGGTGATGCAAAATAACTTATCATTTCAAAAACTTGAAGACACCCTCTAATTTTATTTAATTTAGTGTAAGAATTGTAAATATCTTGTTTTACCTGACCTCTACCAATTTAACACTTTTGTGAAAAAGCAATTGTTGAGTGTGGTGAGGAAATTTTATTTTCACACTGATTTTAAGGTTGCTTTTGTGAATAATAATACCCTTGAATGTTTTTTCCGTTGTAAGGACAAAATCCCCCCTGCGATGAACTGTTCTGTCGTTTATTTGTTTACCTGCCCTGGGTGTTCCCAGGGGAAATACGTTGGCAGCACAGTTCGTTCTTTGCAGGCAAGATTTTGCTCCCATATGGGTATTAGCCATAGGACAGGGAAAGTTTTATCTAAAAAGGAACAGTCTGCCATTAGAAATCATTCTGTTAAGTGTAAAGTTGATATTTCCGTTAATAACTTTAAAATTCTTAAATCATTAAAATGTCCGTCCTCTCTCCGTATTTATGAATCTTTGTGCATTAAATTTCTGAACTCCAGCTTAAATATTGATTCTAGCTGTTACCCCCTTTATATTAATTAGAATGCCTACCAACTAAATTTTTCTGTTTTTCCCCTTGACCCTGTCTCCTTTTCGCCTCAGTTGTTTGAGGATGTCAAGTGAGCATGGTATGTTTCGTGCACTTTTGCGTTTTTTCATTTAACTTTTTATTAGTGAAGTTTTTAACTAATTTGTTTGAATGTTTTTAGTTTTAAAGTTTTACTTTATCATGTGTTATTTGTCATGTATATAATTTTTAATTTTTGTTTTTGGCTTATGCTTGTTTTACGCTTTTAATTTTTATTCTTTAAGTGGTTTTATTCTGTGCTATGAATTAGTTTGTTTTTGACATTCGTATATTTTTTTTTTTTTTTTGTCATGCATTAATTTTAGCTTTTTATTTTATTAGGCCTTGAAAATGGGTAGAGTTGCCCGAAACGTCGGCTGCAGCCAAATATAATGACTTTCTTGCTCTACGTCTTCGTTTTTATCCTAAATATATATATATATATTTAGGGTGATGCAAAATAACTTATCATTTCAAAAACTTGAAGACACCCTCTAATTTTATTTAATTTAGTGTAAAAACTGAACATGCAAAATTTCAGCACAATTGAAGACATTTTAGAGGTTGCTACCATCCATTGAACATTTTGTATATTGTTATTTTTCAGTTTGTATTTATTGTACATTTATTTATTTTGCAGATTTCATCAAAAATGGTAGTCAGCAACATATAGCAGTCATAACAGACTCTGAACCTCTTTCCGTAAACCTTCTCATCCCTTTCATTGCTATAGACGCCGTGGCCGAACATTCTAGAATCATTTCTTTGCTGTGACGTCACTGTGGCGGCCGCGTCAGTGTAAGTGCGGCGTCACTGACTCAGTATCTTTGCTGCCTTCGCTGAGAGTGGTTGTATAGCAGTTGCTGAGTTGCACTCATGGAGCGGCATACGCGTCACAAAACAGTTGTTTGGCTCATAGGACATCCTATAGAGTCCTTCAAAGAAACCCAGCTTCCATCTAAAAGGGAAACATTAGCATTGTTTATGAACTACAAGATCAATAAAAAGCAACAGGTGAAAACAGCGGCTTTGTTGACTGCTAGAGATGTTATGGATGTGGGAAAAGGCACGCATCCCAACAGTGTTGAAATGTCATGTCGTGGAGAGAGTAAAGAAACTTTTCAACGAGTGGGAGAAACTAAAGAAGAACAGAAATAATAAGAAGAAGCAATCACCTGCACTACTTCAAAAACAAGAGAGCTGGCAAAATGACTTGCAAGATCTGTTTGACATTGCACATGCAAGTGCTCTTGACATGATAAAGATAGATGAAGATCGTGAGTTTTTGATGCTGCAACGACAAAAAGGAAGAAAAGGCAAAATGTCTGGAGTGGATAAAGTTTTTTCACACAATGGAAGAGATTGCTAGAGAAAAGGAAACATTGCTTGAAAAGAAAAGAAAGAGGGAAACAGCCGTTTTCGAAGCAGCAGTGCTCTCAAGTTCAAGTCCTTCAAGTTTGAATGAAGATAGTTCAAAATCAGAAGAAGAATTTGTTGCTGACCCTCAGCAGCCATCAACTTCGAGACAAAGTAGATCAAAGTCTAAGAGTGCAAAGCTTATGGATTCTTCAATGCTTGTATCTTGATGCTGCAAAAGTAAGTGATAGAGCTGCTTCGGAAA
This sequence comes from Bathynomus jamesi, assembly GCA_023014485.1. Lineage (NCBI taxonomy): Eukaryota > Metazoa > Arthropoda > Malacostraca > Isopoda > Cirolanidae > Bathynomus > Bathynomus jamesi. The sequence continues at coordinate 559,632 of JAJOZX010000786.1, forward strand.
TCTTGATCCCAACAATCAATGCTCTTGGGCAAAACCCTGAAGAATACAGTGTTAGCTATTCATCGATACGGAGAGCAAGACAAAGGAACCGCAAGACAATGGCAGAAAATTTGAAGCAGGATTTTGAAACAAATTGCCCTCTCCAAATACATTGGGACGGCAAACTACTGGAAGATATTACTGGTCATGAAAATGTTGATCGACTGCCAGTTCTAATTTCGGCCAAGGAGTTGATCAGCTTCTTGGTATTCCCAAACTTGCCAGAGGAACTGGTCAAAACATTGCAGATGCTGTCCATCAGTTAGTATTGGAGTGGAATATATCTGACAAGTGAAGGGCATGTGTTTTTGACACCACTGCCTCCAACACAGGTTCTAAGAGTGGTGCTTGTATGTTACTAGAGCAAAGATTGGATAAAGATATGCTGTGGCTGGCTTGCCGACATCATATTTTCGAAATAGTGTTAGAAGCTGCAGTTTCTGTCTCCTTGCCATCTTCTAGTGGCCCTGACATACAACTGTTTAAGAGATTCAAAGCAAAGTGGGTGGAAATTGACAAGAACAATTACCAAACAGCAACAGATGACCCTAACATTGCAGAGAAAATCTCAGATGCTGAAGAACTCATTCAATTTGCTCAAGCTCAGCTTGATGAACAGCAGCCTCGTGATGACTACAAGGAATTGCTCGAGCTAACGCTCATTTTCATCGGTAGTGCCCCCAAGTCAGGAATCAGCTTTAAAGCACCCGGAGCTTATCACAGAGCACGATGGATGGGCAAGCTAATTTACTGCATTAAAATTTGGATGTTTAAATCTCAGTTTAAACTAACTGAGAGAGAGGAAAAAGGACTGAGAGATGTTTGCTGCTTTTCAGCTGCGATATACATCAGATCGTGGTACCTGGCACCCATACCCTCATGCGCCCCCCGTTCAGATTTGCATTTTGTGCAAAGTCTGCAGCTCTACAAGCAAAAGGATGACAAAATTGCAAGTGCTGCACTCAATAAGTTTTTGAGACATTTGTGGTACCTCTCTGAGGAGCTTGTGGCGCTTGCATTTTTTGATTCAGCTGTTTCGCATGAGACAAAAACAAATGAAGCATGCTCTGCAGAAACCAGTTGACTCAAAACCGAGCAAACGAGCATCAATAAATCCTGAATCAGCTGGGCAGAAACAACTGCAGGATTTCGTTACTGCGAACACAAAAAGATTCTTTGAAATCCTAGAGGTGCCTTGCACTTTTCTTGAAAAAGATGCTGAAGAATGGAATGATGATGAAAGTTATGCGAATGCAAGAGATATCGCATATGGACTCAAAGTGGTAAACGACATTGCGGAAAGAGGTGTACGACTGATGGAGGAATACAACAAACTGATAACCAATGATGAAGAGCAGAAACAATACCTTCTTCAAATTGTTAAAAGTTACAGGTCGTCACTCTCAAACAAAACAAGAAAACATTACTCTTGCTTCACAAAAACGAAAATAAACATACATAAGTGGTTATGATATGCCTACTGGGGAAACTTCCACATAAAAAAAGTTAACGCGCTATACGCTGTACCTCAGAGGGTGGTGCGGAAATCAGCGTGCCTATTATTTACTATTTTATGAGCTCACTACGTACTATAGTCTAGAATGTCATCGTTTTTTTTCAAACTAGGTTAACTAGGTACATATCAAACCGGCTCCGGCGAAATATCAACAAAACAATATTTTTGAGCACAAACTGATATACATTTATTTTTAAAGCTTGGTAGCAACCTCTAATTTTCTCTTTTTCAACCCCAAATTTCGCATACAATGCTTTCTTAGGAATATGAATAAAATAGGAGGGTGTCTCCCTGAAAATTGAAAAAAAAAAATTTGACCCCTTTTTTGCATCACCCTAATATATATATATATATATATATATAATATATATATATATAATCAACGTTTAAAACACGTGCTAATATAATAGATTAAGTTGAAGTTTGAGGAAAGGTTTTACTGTTTCACAGATAGCATTGCTCTGCCCATACAACCATTCTGGATACGAGCAGCTCGTAGTATCATTGCCAAGTATACAGGGGATCAACATACTGGCAAGGTTTCTGTACGTGATTATCATAATCAACGTGTGTGGTCAAGTTCATAATTATTTATATGCCTGTGTCGTTAGTTTGTGTTATGTAGGGTGGCCCAAAGTAAGGAAATACATCACTATATACTGTATATGGACCAAAGGTTTGCTGAATCATTCCTACAATGACACTACACATGAATTTCAAGAAATCATTTTCATGCTTTCATGCATTCTATGGCTCCGGTCCATCACGCTCACCCCGTTCGCGGTTTCTTGAACGAATGGTTTCCTGATCGGTGGATCGGACGGCGTGGCCCCATTGATTGGCCAGCGCTGATCTCCAGATTTGACCCCAGCTGACTACTTCTTTCCATACAGTACAGTGAAAGACACTTTGTATGCGACGAAACCTCGGACCCTTTGAACTTTCAAAAATGCTATCTTTATTGCAATGCGGAGCTCACCAGTAGGGTTATGCCAACAAGTATGCCGATCAGTACCATGCAGTAAGACTGCAGCTGTAAACGGTGGAAACATTGAGCAGTTTTTGAGAAAAGCTTTTTTTTTTGCTATAACTGCTTCAAAAACACTATTTTGTTTGCTTCTGCATTCGATGACTGATTATGTTCTAAGTAGGAGATATGTTAATTCTGTTACAAAACATGTGGGAATTGATTTTAAAAAAATGTGTCTCCTATTTTGGGTATTATTTTGGGAATTTTTATATACTGTATGTATTGCAGATTTTCAGCTTGGTCTAAGAAAATTAAACCCTTATTATATTGGTTATTTAGTGGTGAATTTACTGTGAAATATTACTTGATAATTGTAAAAAGTTGTAATTGTCAAAAAAATGCATTATTACCAAATGTTCATTGTTTATTTTGAGTATGTTTGTTATGGTAACTATTAAAGGCCCATTTTTGTTTTATTTCAACCATTTATTTATTTATTATTATTATTATTATTATTATTATTAATGTATATTTTCCAGTGCTCTCTGTTAATATGTTTGACAATACTTCAACGGATTTACCAAATGGCTCATAAAACCTAATTCGAGTTTTTACTTTATTAAACGATAATTAAGGAGAAAAAAATGCAAATAATGGCTCTGAAAGTTAAACAAGAAATAATCTCGAGATTCAAGAAGATACAAACTAAAACTGTTTTTATCCACTTTTATCCACAAGAAATATTGAGGGTAGAAATGAAACTGAGATGTGCAGACTGTGCTCAAAGAGCCCAGAGACTGAGTCACATACTATCTGGATGCGAAATACTCCTACATAGAGGAAACTACACAGACAGACACAATGCAGTCTGCAAGCTAATTCACTTCAAGCTGTGTAAGAAATATGAAATAGGGCTAGAAACAGAAAAACATTGGGAACATATTCCACAAGGAATAGGAGACAATGTCAAAGTGCTGCTCCTATATGATCACGAGATACCAACTGACATCAGGGTATCAGGATGCAGGCCAGACATAGTAGTGAGAGAGAAGGAGGGTAACAAATGCCTCTTGGTGGAAGTAGAAGTCCCAGCGGACTGGAATGTGGCTAACTATGAAAGAGAAAAGGTCTTAAAATACCAGACACTCAAACATGAAATAAGGAGAATGCGGAATGTAGAACATGAGATCATCCGAATAGTGGTGGGGGCGACAGGGGCAGTAAAGAAATCTACAGTGGAGTTCCTGGACCAACTGCCCATAGGTATAACATCTGGAAAAGTTGTAGGGGAGATACTACGATACAGCACCTCTATCTTACGCCTAGTACTAGGCTGTACCTAAAAATTCCTTATGGTTAAGGTTTAACCCCGGAAGTAAAAAACTCTCTCCAACTGGAGTAGAAGGGAAAAAACAAAAAGAATAGAAAAAAACGAGGGAGTAAAAGCGACACATACGTAAACAATGCATAGTTTTAAACTACTATGATGTCTAATGTAAGTTGGGATCTTTATACTAAGTGCGTATATAGGCTGGCTAATGCAGATCATTTAACAACTGTTTCTAAACTGCATGGCAAGGGTGAACTAGAGAAAATTGTACGGTATTTATGTGCCGTACTGTACCGTACTGACTACTTTTGCAAATATATTTTAAATTTACTTACGACTAGAGCCCGGATGTTTAGGCACTAAAAACCCTTTGAAAGGCAGGCAAATAGGCCAAATAAACATTCAAAATAAGCAGTAAACACCCCCTAAAAAAAGCATTTATAGAAAAAAGGTTTAATCCAGAATAATACCTTTATAAACGCATAATACATATTACAACGCCCTTAGTGAACAAAACAGTAGGTAGTGCAAATATTAATTACGCATAATAACAATGATTTCATTTCCAAAATTAAAGTTTAATATAGAATAATACCATTATACACGTATAAATAATACATATTACATATGATATTACAACGCCATTACAGTGAACAAAACAGAAGGTATTGAAAATGTTCGTCACACAATAATGACAAGGATTTAAATTTCAAAAAATTATTAATATAAAATAATACTATTATGAAAGGAGGAGAGAGACTAGACACCAATCGACCAAGGAAGTACTGCAGGGGTGGATGTTAGGTACGAGAGAGGAAGTGCTGAAACTCCCGTTTCCCCTGTCACTGTCCTCCTCAGCTGATCTGATTTTCCGTGTCTCATCTACCCTGTGAGCAGTCCAGCATGCTTTCAAACACACACTTTTCCTTCTATTTCTCACTACACATACATGCATCTTACACACAACACAATTTTTTCAAAATGTATATTAAGAAAAAAGAAAAATGGCATCATTGAACTTTGAAGACCTTGTCTTTGGCTCTCTCCTTCTACAGAGGGGACACTTTTGCGGGCGCTCGCCCTTAGCCCCCTCCTTACATAAAAAAATGCACGTGTATGTGTGTGTGTATGTGTGTGTATGTGTCTAAAACTGAAATATATAAATATATAACAGAAAGTGATAGGCCTATTTTGGGACTCTAATGGAATAATACTAAAAAATAATGGAAAAAGGGCAAATTAGACACTTCATGACGAGAAAGGCAATTTTTTCCTGTAAACGCAAAAATAAGCAAAAAAAGACATTTATGGCATTTTGCCTGAACATCCGGGCTCTACAGTTATGACATATGTTTAGAAATTGAATGAATAACCATCCTCCGCATTCGGGTGGTATAGCAGTGCAATGAGGATATTCAAATTCACGTAAAGCTGTGTAAATCCTCCATCACGTGACTTTTGCTGTTCCAAAGGCGATCAAACAACTCTAGATATTATTGTTGTTGTGAAATAGTTGTAATAGGGATGAATCTACCTGAAATACTCGTACCCTTTTATTATAATTAAGTTTTCTGGGGGATCTTGCTACAGACATCTTAATTTCTCACTCGCTACCGCACCACATCATTTACAGTCTTGAAAATAAAATTGTTCCTTAAGAAATGAATGCAAAAGTAATAACTCCATTATTCGATTCTTTCTTTCCTTGTGTGTGTGAACCATTGGCGCAGAATGAAGGTCAGCTAAATGTATGACATAGCTTCACCCATGAGAGTGGAAGTTTACGCAACTAAATTTAAGGCCGGCCGTACACAGGATCGTTTTGCGACTCACGACTGACGACTTGGGTGTGGGGCTCCCATTCAATGTCAATGTAAAATCACACGCGAATTCAGTCGTCACGACCCAAGTCGTCAGTCGTCAGTTGCAAGACGATCCTGTGTGCGGTTGGCCTAAGAATACTTTTACTGACGGATTCTCCATGATATGGAACTTATCGTCTCTTCATTTACAGAGCCGCACAGAACAAAATTTATAAACACGTTTTGACTGCTTATTTTATTCCTGCGTGAAGCTCTAGAGTCTAGATATTGAAGTTGTATTATTTAGCCTTCAAATAACACCAGTTCGGCAGGTTAGAATCATTTTAACATCGATGTTGCCCTTTTTTAAATTAAAAAAAATAAAGACATTTGTGAGTTTTTTTTTTTCTAGATAGAATTTTGTGAGAAATTAGTTTGCGGTCCAAACGTCATTTTCGAAGATGAATTATGAATGATAAAAACGGGACTTTTATACCTTTTCTCCAGTAATATTTTTATACCTTTTCTACAGTAATATAAAATGAATCAGGATTCATTTGGTTTTGAAAGGGGAGGGAGTGATTTTTCGACGCTTTCCTCAGTGTGTATTTACTTCTATGGAAGTAAACACTTTCCTTAATATACTGTGTATGAAAATTAATTCACAAAAGTAACACGTGAAAAATATTTATGATGAATAAAACCACGAAGGAAAGGAAACACACCTTTCTGTGTTTCCTTTCCTTCGTGGTTTTATTCATCATACTGTGTATATAATATAATATATGTATTAAGGTGGTCCAAAAAAATTAAAATGAAAAATATAATTCTCATGACATTTGCCCATATTCGACAAACACTAATAATGTTGAAAATAAAAAACTGAATTGATTCGTGCATATTTAGAAGTGGCGCAACTCGAAGCCTTAGTATCATTATACAGTTTGGGGTGACAAATTTCTTCAAATTTACGGCACTCTTAAATATTAATGGATTTAGCTTAAAATCCGGACTGAGGTCTTTTTCCATATAAGGAATGAGAAAATGTATCAGAAGCTCTTATTTGTGCATCTTAATATTTTATTATATATGTGTGGCTCACCCTAATATATATTATACACAATACAATTCAGAATGGTCACCTGAGAAACTTTTATGTTACACAGACTGCGCATGGAACAAGGAACTCTTCTGGGAAAATTAAATCATGACCCGGTCATGACACGTTGCTCACGTTGGGCTTCCATCACAAAAAAGAAAAACTTTAGTACTTGTCATTTACCATTATTTATTCAGCCAATAGTGGATTTAATTTTCCCAGAAGAGTTCCTTGTTCCATGCATGGTCTGTAACATTATATATACGAGTATTAGGGATGTACCGAATACTAAAATTCACCGAATACCAAATATTTTTTGCAAAACTATTCGGCCGAATCCCGAATTCCAAATATTAGTTTTATTTGGGTTATTAGGCATCACTATAAAAAACTGAAGCCTTTTTCAGTTTGACAGCACATAGAATTAATAGTAAATGTGAGCAAAAAGTAGCATGTTTTAGCCACCAAAAATCTGCCAGATTCCAATACTCATGAAAAATTTGCGACTGCATTGACTTCTATATTGCAAGAATGGTCAATAAAGAGCGATCGTGTGCATGCAGTTGTGCACGACAATGGCTGTAATATTGCTAAAGCTGTTAGCGTTCTCAAAATTACTCCTGTTGCTTGTTCGAATCATACTTTAGCACTTGCAGTTGATAAAGCCATTTTTAGCCAGAAGTCTGTTTCAGAGATATGTGCAATTGCGCGCCCCAATCTGTTGCATTTTAATTATTCTTCTCCAGCATTTGACAGACTTAAGGAATTCCAGAAGCAACATAATTTACCCGAAAACAAACTTATGAGACGTTATCACCCAGTGGAACTCTACATTCTATATGCTACAACGACTTCTTCAACGAAAAACTGCGGTTGTTGCATACGCCTCGGACTATGACATGCAGGGTGTTTATAAAGTCCCTATCTATTCCAGTGAAAACGTAGCAAAAAGGGTAAAATTTAATAACAATATAATAGAAGGCATACATTTAATGAATACTTAAGCATATGATTCTACATGAGCACCATCAGTATCTCTACAGAGTTCGAATCTGTCAGCAGCATTGAAGAACACATTTTGGAGCATGACAGGGGTTATTTTTGTAACTGCTGTTACGATACGAGCAGGTAAATCTTGCAGATCTGTAATCCTTGTTTGAGAGACGTATGATTTGATAAAGCCCTATGCAAAGAAATCCAAGGGCGTTAAGTCAGGAGATCGAACAGCCCAGGGCCTGTTGCCTCCACGTCCGATCCACCGATTTGGAAATCGTTCATTTAAGTACTCCCGAACAATGTTTGCGTAATGACAAGGTGCCCCATCTTGTTGAAAGACGACGGTGTTTAAAATGTCATCTGAATGAAGCTGGGACATTTACGTGCTCGTATCGTAACAGCAGTTACAAAAATAACCCCTGTCATGCTCCAAAATGTGTTCTGCAATGCTGCTGACAGATTCGAACTCTGTAGAGAGATACTGATGGTGCTCATGTAGAATCATATGCTTAAGTATTCATTAAATGTATGCCTTCTATTATATTATTGAATTTTACCTTTTTGCTACGTTTTTACTGAAATAGGAACTTTATAAACACCCTGTACTGTAGCAACCTTCAATAATCATCAGTGGACTCTAATTCAGCGTGTTGTAAAGCGTCTTAGTCGATGAGAAAAATTAACGAATGACTTTTCCTCTGATTCTTCTTGTCTTCACATGGTGTCTCCCGATGTAACAGGTCTCGTGTATTTTTGCCTAACATAACTGATGATGCAGGTGTTCATACTACGAAAAACGATTTACTGTAATAGAAAATTTACAGAATCGTTTCAGGCAGTGGAAGGCAGACATTACTCCCATGATTTCTCACGTTTTAGATTCTCGTTTCAAATTTGCTTGCATAACAGTGCCCGAGTTTGTAAAAAATGAGATAATCATTATGTCTGCATCACCTAACGCTAGTCCTGCACGTAATATAACCTATGGCGATGAAGCAACTGATTTTGTTTCACGAGAAGATCAAGAACCTTTGACAAAGAAGCCGAAGGTTAATTTATGGAATTATTTCGATGAGGTTGTACCTCCAGTCCTCCACCTATCAAGAATAGTCAGAAAAGTTATCAAAAAGAATTAGACATCAAAGGAGCCACGAGTCAGTCGCGACACACGAACCTCTTGATTGGGGTCGCCATAATGGTGAAAGATTCCCGAAACTACTGACAGCTGGGTTTTGCTGCGCGCTGCCTGACGTCACCGGGTCTTGATCCCGGGGCCGATGGATTCGTAGTCAGCGATGCTAAACTACACCACCGAGGCGCATATATATATATATATATATATTTATATATATATATATATATATATATATATTATATATATATATATGTATAGAAACGACGTAAGTATAGAGGAGTGTTCTGCACACGAGGAAGAGAAATAACAAACAAATGAAAAATAAGGCACCCGCCCGGGAATCGAACCCAGGATCTTCCGATCGAACCCAGGATCTTCTGACTATCGTGGCTCCGTAGTGTAGTGGTTAGCACGTCTGACCGGCAATCGGAAGATCCTGGGTTCGATTCCCGGGCGGGTGCCTTATTTTTCATTGTTTGTTATTTCTCTTCCTCGTGTGCAGAACACTCCTCTATACTTACGTCGTTTCTATACGTTAATATACTGCGCGGTCATTGCAGTTAAATATATATATATATATATTAGGGTGAACCACACATACCTATATGGTAGAAAATTAAAATGCACAAATAAAAGCTGTTGATGCATTTTCGCATTCTTTGTATGGAAAAAGACCTCAGACCAGATTCTGAGCTAAATCCATTAATATTTAAGGGTGGCGCAAGTCTGAAGAAATTTGCTACCCCAAACTGTATATACAGGGGTTCTTAACCTTTTTAGGCTGCGATCCAAATTCTGGTCTCGGGGCTAGCTCGACGACCAGTGTCTTCAAACAGTTCACTCGTAATAGATAATAAAATAAATAATAATGATAAAATCATTAGGGATAACATAAATAAATGATAAATGACAATTTAATGACCCAAGTTTGGGTTGCGACCCAGAGGTTAAGAATCCCTGCTGTATAATGATACTAAGGCTTCGAGTTGCGCCACCTCTAAATATACACGAATCGATCCAATTTTTTATTTTCAACATCATTAGTCGTTGTGAAATTTGAGTAAATGTCATGAGAAATATATTTTTAATTTTAATTTTTTTGGACCACCCTAATATGTACTGTATATAGTACATCGTCTGCCAAAAAGAAGGGTTCATTCTAAAAACAGCCATGAAATCAACATTTATTAACCAATCAAAAAGAAACTCATACAGAGTAAACTATGTAAACACTATATATTACACCAATTTTCAGAGTATTATATTAAAAATTAATGATTTAATGGATTATTTATGTTCAACAAATTTTGTTGGTGAACATTGCTCCAGTTTTGAATTCTGGGAGTCTACAAAGGCGGTAAAACTTTGGTAATAAAGTTTTTATTCTCATTTTAGTTATAAAATACATTATAAGATTTATAAAATATAGGAAATGCCTCCATTAAAAAACCATGAAAATAAAAAAAGGATTTTGAATTTCGAAACAGAACTTAAATCCTAAGTTTACAAAAGAAATCAAATTAACATTTTACACTTTTGAAATTCCTATTAAAAAATTGTTCAGTATGTTTCGTTTCTGTTTCAACAATTTTCTTCAAACTTGGACGAAATTCATCAATGGTTCGATCGATCTGCTCCTGTGATATCTTTTCCGACTTCTCCACAAGAGGCTGACGCAAGTGATCAACACTTCTCACCCTGCTCCTGTAAACTCTCTGTGCCAAATTTTCCCAGCTTCCATAGTCAACAGGGTTCAAGTCAGGACTGTTAGTTGGCCAATTTTGGGGCTCAAGTAATTCTGAAACATTATTTTTTAGGTATTCCACAGTTGCTATTGCTGTATGGGACGTTGCTCCGTCTTGCTGAAAAAGATAATAACCACCGTTGGCCAGATTTTGCATTTCGGGAAGCATGTTTCACAGCAGAGTATTTCGATAGTACTTGCCATTGACTTTTACACCAGGCTCAATAAAATGAATGGATGTTTTTCCTAACTTTGATATGCCAACTGACACCATGACACTAGCTGAGAAATGACTTCTGGTTGCAAAAAGTCTGCTATCAGGTATTTCATTCTTACATTGGACGTGCGAGTAAACTCTGTCATTTTGATTGTTCCGAGGTGGCTCCACAGTGAATCTCTTTTCATCAGTGTAAAAAGCCTTTGAAAGTTTACCATATGTTACTCGCCGTAAGATTTGTTTTGATCTTTGAATTCGTTTCTGCTCATCAATTTGAGTAATCTTTTGCCCGTGCACTCTTTTGAAAGGTTTTAGTTGAAGATCTTGTTTAATTATGCGTCTCACACTAGTTTCTGATAATTGTGACTCTTTTGATATGCGAGCTGGTGTCATATGTGTTTCTGGCTGGTTTTCCTGACTTAATATACGTTCTTCGACGTCGTCAATATTGTCTTGTATGCGAACAGTTTTTGGTCGCCCACTTCCCTCTCTTCTTTTGATATCCCCAGTCTCGTCAATTTTCTTAGAAGCTTTCCCAAACCACCAAGAGTCTATCCTTTGTTGGGGAATTCGGAGAATAGTTTCGTTCGTCCATATCCCTTTTCTAGTCTATAATGCTTAATTATAATCTTATCTTCCTCTGAAAATGGCATATTCACTATATTTTATCACCCCGTAAAAAAAATCGTATAATCGAATTTACAAAAGTGAAAATGGAAATAAAGGATTCTTGATTAGTTTGTCGAGCATCAGTTGTAGTATTATTAGAGAAATATTTAATAAATCGTTATTTTTTATAGCTTCGAACTGAAATTTGGTTTACATGTAGATGTTTTATGTATCTTTTACGTGTATAAGTTTCATACTGATTGTTTGAAAAATGTTGATTCCATGGATGTTTTTAGAGTGAACCCTTTTTTTTTCGCAGACGGTGTATATATAAACCTTGGTTTGCTTCCGCCCGAGTTGTTCATTCCGACAGGAGTCAAGTTTGCTGCTCCACCTTTGATCTACTGTACAGCTTAACCTGGAATCCGAACGATGCCTCCCCATGGGTGGTCAGAAATTACAAAGTTCTCGCCCCGACTCTATTTCACGCCCTCTTTATCAGCAACCCAGCGTCTTAACCACTGCACCACAGAGGAGCATTTAAAAATAGTTAACTCTCTCTCTCTCTCTCTCTCTTTATATATATATATATATATATATATGTATGGGATGAATTTCACAATTAAACACGTGAAATGAATGAATGCTGCAAACCCACAAGGAAAAAGAGGTGTAGCTCTGAATACACGAACTTCATAATTTCAGACCGCCCGTGGTGAGGAATGGTCCGGATTCCAAGTTAAACTGTAGGTCTAAGGTGGAGTGACAAATTTGACCTTCAAGCGGAAGCAAACCAAGGTTAACAAAGTAACAAAGGTTATATATATATATATATATATATATATATATATATATATATATATATATATATATATATATATACACTGTGTGGGTATATATATATATATATTTTTTTTAATGTATATTGGACAAATGCAACCTAAAATTAACTTTAGTCCTGTAATGAAAATTCATTTAAAAAAAACAGTGTCGGTTTATTACTTCACAACAGAAAAGGACATTAAAAAAGAAATCCTGAATTAAAAAGGTTTCATTCCCTGCATCTCTTTGAACTCCGTTCATGTCGTTTGATTATTCCTCTACCAAACATTCAGAATCATACATATTTTAAAATTAATTTTTATAGAATTAATTATATGATGGGATGAGCCTTGCTAATAAGACCCAAGTGATATGCTATAATACATGTGTATATATATATATATATATATATATATAATATATTATATATATATATTAATAAAAATATATATATTGGTTGGTAGATAAATGGTACCTAGGTAGCCTAGTAGTTAAGACGTTGGTCTGCTGGTGGGGCGTGGTTCGGATTCCACGTTAAACTGTAGGTCTAAGGTGGAGTGACAAGCTTGATCTTCGTCAGAATGAACAATTCGGGCAGAAGCTACACCAAAGTTTATGGAATAGGGTGATCGTAAGATCGCGCAATTTAAAAATGATTGCATAACTATGTTACGGGTTACGTCACTTTACGATCACCCTGTGAACCTTACCTTTTCATACCTTTTGACTTTTGATGGTTTTGAATGACGATTCAGGATCGACCTGTGATCAACCCCTCTGCAGCATCCCGCCTCATTTGCAGGATTTGGTGGAGGAGAGAAACGGTTTTTGCTCTCCTTCTGGCCTCATAGCCAGCCACGCATAGCTGGTCAGGGACTTTACACAACAACCCGTGCAGCTGGTTCTTGAAAGTGTGTGTGTGTTTGTGTGTGTGTGTGTGTGTGTGTGTGTAATATTATGAAATGCCGGACGTAACTTATTTTGTAACGAAATTATGAGATTATTATTTTGGAATGAAGCAAGGAATATATTCCTGAAAACAGAATTTAATTTGGTCCCTAAGAGGATTTGAGGATACGTGGAGAACTCCTCAGATGATTATAACCGCTAAGACTCTCAAATATTCAAATATTACTGAAGCTAATCGAAAGTTTTGAACTGATACTGTATTTAGGAAATGAGCCGAAAATCACTTTTTATGGAATATATTCCCTGAATTTCTAGCTCATTTTCACCAATTTTAATTGCTACACTTGTAGCAAGTGTAATTAATGTTTTTCCTGTAATAAATGCTTTTTTACTCAACACATTTTATGCTAAAATGCGTGGACTTATATTTTCGAAATTAAAGGCTAAATTTATTTATTTATTTATTTATTTATTCTTTAATTTTTTACATTTTCTCGTTCGTGGTAAAGTGTGTCAAATGGATGTACAGTGTACATGCTGAACTTCGGTGATTGATTTGATCCGAGAAAAAGTTCATTGAACTAGAAAGACGAACGTCATACACTCATATAAACAATTCAAGTTTGTGCATATATGTGTGTGTGTGTGTGTGTGTATATATATCAAAACTATTGACTTCTCCTTAGGGAAACGGAGCTTACAGATGAAAAGAGGACCAACACAACAGCACACATTTTCGTTTATTTATTTTTTTTTTGTACTTCAGACTTTTCGACAAATCTTTTGTCATCATCAGTGAATTATAAATCTTAAAACCTTAAACCAAAAAGAATAAATAATTAAAATTAAATCAATACAAAAGAAAATTAAAATTATTAAAATTAAATCAATACAAAAGAAAATTAAAATCATTAAAATTAATTAAAATTACCTCAACTGGTAAATACACAATGATTACGTCAACCTCCTATTCGGAAGATACTGAGAAAAAAGTGTATGGTCAGTTACATTGGAAGGTATGAAAGTAAGTTGATTGGTTAGTTAGAAGAGTTGTAATTTGTAAGATGAACTATTGTTGTTAATGGAGGGTTTGTTTCTATAGATGTACAAAGATCCTAAAATTCGGAGTTCTGTAAGGTTATTGGTTCTTGTTAGAATATCAAACTGAGTTTGTGAAGGGGATGGTTGCTTTCATTACTATGGTTTCTAATTGCGGATTGTGGTGAGCTATATCTAAGGGACGGTTGGTACGGACTGATAAGCCCAAATGTTGAGAAAGGCTACCTCCAGTTGGAGTTGAGTACTGCCGATATACGCAGCCTTACAGCTGTCGCACGTGTATTTATAAACAACATTAGGGCATTCAGTTTTAGGGAATTTATCTTTGAACTTTAAAAAATTTGATAATTTAAGTGGTTTGACGAGGGCAAATCTAAAATTTATTTGGGGATAACTAGACTTGAGCAGTTTGAACACTTCACTTCGAATACGTAATAATAAATAACCATAAAAAGGTAATTTAATATATCTGGTTTCTTTTTGTACTGTGAGTTTAGTATTAAAAGTGCTATTTAAAAATTTCTTTAATTGGTTGTCAAAAAGATTATAAGGGTAGTAATTATTAATAAAGTACTGTCTTAAAAATTTAAATTCTTCATTTAATGAAAAGTAATCTGAACAAATTCGGTAACTTCTTGTTAATAATGTTACTATAGCGCTAATCGTATATTTATAAAACATAGAACTTAAATAATTGGTTCCCAAACCAGTAAAAGTTTGTTTTCTAAATAGTGAGGTCTGGAACTTATTAGCTCGTTTAACTAGAACATCCAGGAAAGGTAAACTATTATTTGTTTCGTTTTCACATGTGTACTTAATATTAATATGTTGTTTGTTTAGATCAGTGGTTCCCAACCGGTTTTGGCTTATGGCCCCCTTAGGAACCTTATTTTTTCATGTGGCCCCCATAAGCATTATTTTCAGTAGGTAATATGCAGATTGGGAAACACTGGTTTAGATAATGAAGAAAACGTTTTACGTGTGAAGGATGTTTAAATATTAAGAAAGTGTCATCCATGTATCTTCTGTAATATACGGGTTTAAAACTATTGGGACAACTTTTCAACCAAATTTCTTCGTAATGGCAAAAAAATATAAAATAAGAAAAGATTAAATAAGAAAAGATTATCAAAACACGCTATTTCGAGGAGATTTTTAAAATGAGTCTGAGTGAGGCCATTAATAAGAGTATTACGAGTAGTGAATAACTTATTTAGTATGATATCTAATGTTTCTTTTAATGGGACATTAGTAAATAATGATGAGACATCAAAACTGGCCATAGTAAGGGAATCCGCACAGGGTGGCCAGACGTCCGACTTTAGGCGGACAGTCCGCCTTTTGAGCACTCTGTCCTTAGGGTGGCCATTTCCAAATTTCCAAAAAGGAGGACACTGCGTATGTGGCCGTACGTTAACATATATATACAGGGTGGGCCAAAAGTCTGGATCCATAGGAAAATATTTATTTTAATACATAAATTACAACAAATGGTAAATACTTAAAATGAATATCAACTTTAACTCGTAAATGCGTATCCGTGATACTGTACAGTAGTTCGTACTCCAGTATAAATACTCAAATACTTTTTTATTTCAGCCCAGAAATGGCTTCGAATCTACCAACAGAAGACCGGGTAGAACTTGTGCTCATGTACGCAAGACAGGGCGCTACACACAGAGAAGTTGCTACCGAATTCATAGAAATCATCCTGATAAGCATCCAGTAACACATGCGACTGTTGGCAAGTTGTTTAAACGTTTCAAAGAAACAGGAAGTGTACATGATCGACGGCGTTCTGGTCGTCCAAAAACTGCAACTGATGAAAATACTTCTGCAATGGTATGTGAAACTTTAACGAATAGTCCAGTAAAGTCAACAAGAAGATTATCAAATGAAACACGCATCTCGAGAACGTCAATTCGAAGAATTATTAAAAATCATAAATTCCATCCCTAAGTGTTTTGTTTCGAGTCAGAGGCCGCCAATTTGAGCATTTGTTATAATTTGTTGTTTATACTGGAGTACGAACCACTGTACAGTATCACGGATACGCATTTACGAGTTAAAGTTGATATTCATTTTAAGTATTTACCATTTGTTGTAATTTATGTATTAAAATAAATATTTTCCTATGGATCCAGACTTTGGCCCACCCTGTATATATAATATATATATATATATGTTAACGTACGGCCAAATATGCAGTGTCCTCCTTTTTAAATGGCCACCCTAAATTATCCGCATGATTGATCTCTTTTATATCCTTAGCAAAATCAAACGAGTTGTCAATGGAATAATCATTATAGGTAAGTTTTGAAAGCAAGGGAACGAAGAATTTGGCCAAGTTATAATTGAATGTGCCACAGGCTGAAAGAATAGGTCTTAGTGGGAAATTTGGCTTATGAACTTTGAGTAGACCGTATAGAATTCCTGGATTAGAACCAGAAGCAAACAAAAAATTGTATGTATTGTCATCGATAATATTACTAATTTTTAATTTACGCAAAAACCTATTAAGTTTATCTTCGAGTTTTAGTAATTTAGACAAAATATTCTATTTTACCCTTTTAAATTTAGACGTATCCGACAAAATTGTCTCCATTCTATTGATGTAAACTGTTGAATCAAGTAACACTATTCCTTTACCCTTATCCGTCTTGTAATGATGACAGAGTAAAAGAGAATGCTTTGTTTAAATTACTAAAACTCGAAGATAAACCTAATAGGTTTTTGTAGGGTCTCACCACTTAAAAAGTTTCTCTTGGCCAAAATGTTACGTTCTGTGAAATTTCAGCTCATTCGGAGGTGATTTAGTGGTTCCTCAAATCTCCCGAAAAATACCCCATGGGCTCCTAACCAATCATGATTCAGTGAGCTCTTGCGTACTGAGTATTCATTGCAACTCAACATATTTGATATCATTAAGAAGATCTTTGCCTGTAGATTCGAAAATCATGTAGTTTGATGGTACCAGAAAAATAGATAAAAAATTATCGCCAGTCAAAATCTCGAAAATTCTAGTATTATTGCAGGAGTTTCTTTTGTAACCTTTGAGGTTTGGCACATCCAACTCCTATGATTGCGTCGCTGTCCTGCTAGTTAGCTTTCTAAATTTTTTATGCAGGAAGGAGAGGCCAAGGGCGAATTCCTGCAAAAGTGCCCCCTCCCCCTATAGAAGAAGACGAGAACCAAAATCAAGGTTCAGGGTTTTGGATTGCTTTGTTTCGTTTCAGGCATGTCCTCCCCGTCATCTTCAATAGCGACACGTAGCTCCGACGAAGTTTGGTTGATTAAACACACCCGAGAGACAATCACTGGTGCTCAACTTCCACCAGCGCTTGATGTAATATCAAACTTTACAGTATATATCATCATTGTAAACAAAAACTGGCGATATTTTTTTGGCTATTTGTGGGATACCATCAAACTACATGTTTTTCGAATCTACAGGCAAAGACCTTTTCAATGGTACCCAATATGTTGAGTTGCAATGAATACTCAGTACGCAAGAGCTCACTGAATTATGATTGGTCAAGAGCCCATGAGGTATTTTTTCGGGGGATTTGCGGAACCCCTAAATCACCTCCGAATGAGCTGAATTTTCACAAGATGTAACATTTTGGCCAAGAGAAACGTTTTAGGTAGTAAGACCCTACAATTTCAAAATTTCAATTTTTTGGGGGCACCCTAATATATATATATATATATATATCTATCAACGTAAAGAACGACGCTTGTATAGGAGAACATTCCGCGCAAGATGAGGAGAGAGAACGAAACAAATGAAAAAATGAGGTAACCACCCGGGAATCGAATCCGGGATCTTCCGATTGCCGGTCAGATATGATAACCATTACACCATGGGCCTCACTCGATCAAATGTCGTAATTCTCCTACATACGCGCAGAAACCAATGCCCCAAGGGGGCACCTCCCGCATGCCGTACATTATATACATTTTAACTGCAAACACGCAGTATAATTAACGTAAAGAACGACGCTTGTATAGGAGAACATTCCGCGCAAGATGAGGAGAGAGAACGAAACAAATGAAAAAATGAGGTAACCACCCTGGAATCGAACCCGGGATCTTCGATTGCCGGTCAGATTACGGCATTTGATCGAGTGAGGCCCATGGTGTAATGGTTATCATATCTGACCAGCAATCGGAAGATCCCGGGTTCGATTCCCGGGTGGTTACCTCATTTTTTCATTTGTTTCGTTCTCTCTCCTCATCTTGCGCGGAATGTTCTCCTACACAAGCGTCGTTCTTTACGTTAATTATACTGCGCGTTTGCAGTTAAAATGTGTATATATATATATTATATATATATATACGAGATGTGATCAAAAAGTTCGGTAAATAGTCCCGCGATTAATGAACGCGTGTCACTAGGTGATGTCAGTGTGTATGGCTGATGACGTCACCTTGGCCACTTGCCAGATGCCAACAAACACCATTCAACTACGCACCAGTGCGCCGTGGCATTGCTTTGTGTGAGGGCGTTTTTGTAGTGTCTGGCGATTTTTCAGAAAATGTCGAAATTTGAGGAACGTGCAAACATCAAGTTTTGTTTAAACTTGGTAAGACGGCTACAGAAACGCACGGAATGCTTGCAGCTGTCTACGGAGATAAGTTGTTAAAAACAAGACGGACGGACGACCACTTCTTTCATTATCTTCCAAAGACTCATTTCCTTCTCGAAACCTTCCAAACCACTTGCAAACAGTCTTGCAAACAGTCACTAGGAAACACAGAATGGTGCTCAAGCGCTTTCGTCTAATGACATCCTCAGGAACACTGAAGTAAATAAAGATTTCGAGACTATATATAGGTCACAAAAAAAAAAAAAATATATATATATCATAGCAATAAAAATTGTGGGAGGAGCATACAAATTTGTAAGGAGAAACTTTATCAAAGAATATTTCAGTACTTCCATTTTTCCCAGGCTTTTTAGGCATTGCTAATGTACTTAAACTTTTGAATATTAATGTAGTATTTTCACATAACAATATTGTGAAAAATATCATGTTAAAAATAGCCCTACCAATAACTCAAGCATTATCTATAAAATAGGTTGTAAACAATGTGATTCCTTTTACATTGGTCAGACGGGAAAGGATTTGCACACGCGTGTAAAACAGCATCAATATTCCGTTAGAACGGGACAGTCGTCCAGTGCCCTTTTTGTCCATTTGTCAGAGTTATCCCACCGTATTGATTGGAATAATGCTTCAGTTTTGTTTCACTCTAGCAACATTGTTAATAGAAATATTCTTGAGTCTGCTATTATCCAATTTACAAATAACTTAACATGAGCCAAGGTCTTTTTCCAGTTGATCCTGTGGTTTTGAATTCTTTAAGAACGGATTTAGACAAGAAGGGCAGAGTGCTAAAACTTTGGTAGTTTTCCCTTATAAATTTGTATGCTCCTCTTACAATCTTTATTTTTATATTTTTTCTTTTTTTTGTGACCTACATATAATTCAGGCATTATCTATAAAATTGGCTGTACACAATCCATTTGATCCTGTTGTTTTGAATTCGTTCAGAACGGATTTAGACAAGATGGGCAAAGTGCTAAAATTGGTAGTTTTTCCTTACAAATTTGTATGCTCCTCCCACAATTTACATTGCTATATTTATTATATATATATATACAGTATATATATATATATTTTTTTTTTTTGTGACCTACAGTATATATAGTCTTGAACTCTTTATTTACTGCAGTGTTCCTGAGGATGTCATTAGACGAAAGCGCTTGAGCACCATTCTGTTTCCTTTCCTTCGTGGTTTTTTCATCATAAATATTTTTCACGTGTTACTTTCGTGAAATAATTTTCATATATATATATATATATATCTATTATATACATACCTGCGGGAGAGACAACTCCTACCAGGCGCGTCCCTCCGGTGGCGGATGAGGGAACCCCTCAGCATGTAAATGGGAGGGTTGCTCCGAATACCCAATAAGGAGCCGTGGACCAAACAGGCAGCAGAGGAGTGGCTTGCCGGTTGCCTTATTAGCCAAGAAACCTTCATAATGATGATAAGTCCGACACATGATGATATGATTAGAGTTACCGCGTCTGGGGAACCGACGCGCCGCAGGTTCTCCGATCACAGGCTTGCGGTGGAAAATATGTGCTGTGGTTGGCAAAGAGGGTCAACGGTGGCGTCCGTGAATATAAGATCCTGGTTCTCACCGGTAGACTACGTTGTACGCTGGAAGAAATAAACCGTTACAGATGGGATGTCCTGGGGGTATCGGAGACGCACTGGACGGGTGAGGGTGAGTTGATGTCGGAGGGGATCCGAGTTTTATACTTGGGAAGAGCCGATAATGTCCACAGAGAGGGTGTTGCACTGATGCTCAATAAAGAGGCACAGAAAGCTTACATAGAACACAGAGCAGTGTCGTCAAGAGTGATATCTGTAACATTGCGCGGCCACCATATAAATGCGAAAATTATCCAGGTGTATGCGCCGGACGCAGGACATGCAGATGCGGAGATGGAAGAGTTTTATCAACAGTTGAACGACGAAACAGATCGTACAAACGGAAGAGACCTCCTATTGGTGATTGGTGACTTCAACAGTAAGATTGGAAGTGATAATGTTGGATATGAGGAAGTTATGGGAAAATTTGGGATAAGAGATAGAAATGAGAGAGGAGAATGGATGTTAGACTTCTGTAAAGCAAAACAGCTGTGTATAGCAAACTCCTACTTTCAACATAGAGAAAGTCATAAGTACACATGGTCACACCCTGATGGAGTACATAGGAGCTGCATAGACTACTTGTTAGTCAATAAACGCTGGAGATCGGCGATAAGCAATACGAGAGTGATGAGAGGTGCGGATTTCGGGACAGATCATGAGATGCTCCTATCCAATATCAAAGTCAAGTTCTACATGGCAAGGAAGACAACAAATGAGAGAACACGGTATAATGTAGAAAAGCTAAAGAATAGCAAAATTAGAGATGAGTTTCAAGTAACGATCGGCGGGAGATTTGCAGTCCTTATGAACGAAAACGAAGATATAGATGGGTTATGGAGTACGGGCAGAGATCACCTGAAACAAGTGGCAGAGCAACTACTGCGAAAGAGGAGGAAACTAAAACAAGGTTGGATGACGGAGGAAGTACTGAGGAAGTGCGACGAAAGGAGAGAAGCCAAGAAAAGGAAAAATAACAACCCTACGGAGGAAAATAAAAACCGATATAGACAATTGTGCAGAGAGGTAAAGAGGGGATGTGGGATGGCGAAGGAGACCTGGATCAGAGAAAAATGCGAGAAATGTGAAAGCAGCTTTAGAACTGGTAATTCGAAGGCCCTACACAAAACGGTTAAAGAGCTGACGAGAGAGTGGACCCACCAATCAGTAGCAGTAAGAAATGTGGATGGTGAAAAGGTTTCAAACGAGGAGAAGGTGAGAGAAGTGTGGAAGAGCCACTACCAGAGGCTTTACGGAGGACCAGAGAAGGAGTTCAGTCTTCTAAACTTCCCGGAGCTGCAGAGACAGAATGCAGAGCGGATAGATACACCAGAAGTGTTGCAAGCGGAGGTGAGAAGCAGCATACAACAGATGGCGAGGGCTAAAGCTCCCGGGGTAGATGGAGCGGTGCAGGAGCTGTTAGACGCGGGTGGAGACGCGACGGTGGAGTGGCTCACAAAGCTGTTCCAGAGGGGACTGACTGAGGGAGTCTTCCCTCAGGAGTGGGGTCGGGCGGTTATTGTGCCGATCCACAAGAAAGGAGACGTGACTGTTTGCGGTAATTACCGACCCATAAGTTTGCTTCAGCATGCGTACAAAGCTATAGCCAGGATTATCCAACGGAGATTTAGCAAAGAGAAGAGGAAATACTAACAGAAGAACAGGCCGGTTTTAGAGCTGGCAGAGGAACGATCGACCAGACCTTCACCTTTAGCCAGATCGTGGAAAAGAGGTGGGAGTTAGGAAGGGACGTCTTCTGTGTATTTGTGGATCTCAAACAAGCGTTTGATTCGGTTTGGAGAGAGGGGATGGTGGCGGTGTTGCGGGCTTACGGTTTCGAGAATGATTTGGTATGTTTAATCAGTAGACTGTATGAGTCAACTAGCGCGGTGGTAGGCAAGGGACCAACGGTCACAGAAAGTTTCCACACAAAATGTGGAGTGACGAGGGAGGCCCTGGACGGTTGTGAGGATGGTATATTGGTAGGTGGAGAGCGTACCACCAATCTGAGATACACCGACGACATTGTGTTGATGGCAGATTCCGTCAATCAACTGCAGGGAATGGTGAGAAGATTGGAGAGAGTATGTGCAAAGTATAAACTTGTCATCAATGCAAATAAAACAAAGGTAATGAAGATAGGCAGGAGAAAGGAAGATATTCGTATAGAGCTGGCCACAGGAGAGATTGAGCAGGTGACTTGCTTTAAATATCTGGGTGTATATTATACCAAGGATGCCAGCTCGTATAATATGATAAGAAATAGAATCGGACTGGAACATGTCGCATTCGAAAACTGACGAAAGTATGGAGGGACCAATCCATCTCGCGCAAATTGAAGCTTCGACTCATGAATAGCGTAGTAATACCTACTGTATTGTATGGAGCGGAGTATTGGGTGATGAAACGGAAGGAAGACCGTAAATTGCTGGCATTTGAAATGTACTGCCTTAGGAGGATACTAAATGTAAGGTGGGAACAGAGGATAAGTAATGAAAGAGTGCGGGAGATGGCCGAGCTGGACCAGAACATCGTGGAGAGAATGAATGACATAAAGAGGAGATGGTATAGTCATGTCGAAAGAATGGATGCTGGAAGATGGCCGAGGACCGAACTCTACGGACGAATGCACGGGACCAAGGGGAAGATCTAGAACAACATGGTGGCGAAGCTTGAGGAACTCGAATGCACGATCCCAGTGAGAGAGATGACGAATTTGGCAAGAGATCGGGCTGCGTGGCGGAGATACCGGCGCAGCTTTATGAAGGACCCCACCTGACAACGGTCAGAAGGGACTTAAGTCAAGTAAGTCATGCACACACACACACACGAGGTTTATTCAAAAGGTATCCGGACTGATGCGATTATAGACAGAATATGGTACTTACAGGGTTTGGGGCTTAATCTCCCTCAAAGTACGCTCCTTCTGAAGCCACACACTTTGCCCAAAGATCCTGCCATTGTTGAAAACATTTTCGAAAGCACTTTTCGGAATGGCCAAAAACTGCTCCGTCAAATTTCTTTTAATGGTCTTAACATCATCGAATCGGTCTCCGGACTCCTACTTCTGCGGCCGTTTCCTCCGAACTGCTTCACATAGACGTCTCAAAACTTCATTGTAAAATCCCTTGTTGACTGTTTGTTCCTGTGGAGCATATTCATGGTACACAACAACTCCACAGTAAAAAAAAACAAGGAACTCTCCGACATTGTAAGAAAACGCCGCTAAACAAAACAGTTTAACTTTATCGGCTCATCACAGTGGACTGACGCTACACAATGAAATGCAACCCTATCATTCACCTTGTCTCGACATGCAGAGACATGTTTAGCACAGTCACAACTCCAAGCGTGACCTTGTTCTAAAAATAAACAACCTGTCCGGATACTTTTGAACGGACCTCGTGTATATATATATATATATATATATATATATATAATATATATATATATATATATCCCTTGATATAAAATCATCATAATATTCCCATTCCAAAACGAACAACAGCGTTCCGCAACGTCAATAGACAGACAAATACAGTAATTACAACGAACTTGAAAACAAGAAACGACGCCTCTCATAATTAGTTAAAAAAACTAATATGAACTGAGGATTATTCAAATAACATTTGTGTATTATGAACAGAGATGGGCAAGATCACCAACTTTGGTGATCTTGAAGATCAAGATCAGATCACCAGAAAAATGTGATCTTGAAGATCAAGATCAGATCACCAGAAAAATGTGATCTTGAAGATCCAGATCAAGATCGTGATCTTGAAGATCACTTTTCAAGATCACTTTTTAAGATCACTTTTATATGAATTGAAAAAAGTTGTACTCTTGTAGAGTAAACAAAAACAAATTATTTGTTAATCACTCCTGAAAAGTATCACTCCTAATACTCCCTGAGGGCTGAGGCAATACAAGCATCGCATCCTACCCATGTCACCTGATCTAAACCACGGGGATTGACGATTCCCCTTTCAGTTTTTCAGGTGGTAAACTTAAAACTTAGTATTATCATAACTTATCAGCAAAGAAAAAACTATTAAATGAGCTACATATAGTTTTTAGTTCTATTTTTCTCAATTCTCATTTCACCAGGTCCATAACCCATATCAATGAATGGTCAGCATATATAAGTAAACATTTTTTACATAGAATTTAATTTTACAGTTTTACTGTAGTACGCAATTACTGACAATATAAGGGTAAAAACCGCAAGTTAAGAGTGTTAATTTAATGTTCAACCGCTGTAAACATTTGCTTTCACCAAAACCAATTGTTCAAAGTTACCATCCGAGAGACGACTTCGTTTGGGGCTATGAACCATGCCAGCAAACGAAAACAACCGTTCCACTGGTGCAGAGGAAGGTAGCGTGGTGTTATACCTCTTGAAGATCTTCTTTATAGCAGGATACCTATCTAAAGAGTCGAGTGCCTTACTGGTGTCCTGCAAATAATTGAGGACTTCCAAGTCTTCCTTGTTGTTAGGAGCAGAGAATGAGCCGTCCATAGTTCTGAAGAAATCGTCTTCAGATGATGAGTCTGAGTTCACCGAACTATTACCACTGCTGTCAGAATTACAATTTCTTACAGCCATTTGCAGCTTGTCTTTTACTTGAGACTTGATTGCTTCATGATCGCCGAAATTAGGCCCTTGCAACAATGATATCCATCTAAGTTTGAAATACGGATGAGATACTGAGGCCAAAACGGCATCAGTTACCTCGGGGCTCAACGACAAAAAATGACCAAATCTGGCATTGAAGCCAGAGACGACTGCTGCCAGTAATGGCATGCAGTGTCACAAGCGCAGGTCGTTTGGTTGGATAGGCTCCAATCTTGCGAGGGCATCTTGAGTCACTAGGACTGTTGGAAGAAGACAACCGTAGTAGCATTCTTTCTCTGCCTGTAATTTGTTGAGGGCTGCTGCAATTGGTTTTAGAACAGACAAATATTCTGAAATAAATTCCAATTCATTGTCTTTGAGGATGGGTAGATTCAGTTCTTCAAGAGCTACATTCACGTCGTTCTTATGTTTATATATTTGGCTTAATGAGTCGTACATTGAGTTCCATCGGGTGACGCATGGGTACCTAAATTGGACGCCAGTTATTTCCTGTATTTTTTCTGCTGACTTGGGTTTACCAGCAGCATTCCACAGCGCCGAACATTTTCCCATTGCAGAATGCTTTATCTTCTTTAGTCCAGGTGAATTCAGTCCTTTATCTGCATCAGTTGTTGCTACCAAGTTCAATGTGTGGGAGGCACATCGAATATGGGATGATAGTTTCACTGACTCCTCTCCATGCTCTCCTGAATGTTCAGGAAAGTTGCTGATGATAACCTCTTCATCTGAATCTTTTTCATCATCATCTTCATCTGCATCATCTTCATCAATGTCGTCAGTACGATTCTGAACACGAACACCGAACTCTTTAAAGCATTTCACCATGTTCGATGCATTGTCGGTGACTGTAGATACAACTTTCTATAAGATAAACCATGCTCCGAGTTGATCCTGTCCAATATTCCAGCAATTTTATCAAAGCTATGTGTTCCACGAAATCTTCGGCATGCCAGTGCAGCTGATCCTCGCGACAAGTCATCATTGATCTGTAATGTAAGAATATAAAATCAATGTTTGTATGAACATTTTTTTAAGCTTAATTTAATAATATTGGTTAGACACGCACCAGCTAAACTGCGCCACCAAACATTGAAGAGAAGAACTATGTGATATAAAGGAGGCAATTCAGCGATGAGTCGCCTACCATACCACCACATCAGTGACCCATCCCATAAGAGCAAAATGTGGAAGAGTCCATATTCACAGCCTGTGAATATGGACTCTTCCACATTTTGCTGTGAATCAGACACAATGACAGATGACAGAATCAGTGAATTAGTGTGAAATTACTGTGAATCACAGCAAAATGAAGACTCACCAAATTAATGAATGAGGAACACATGTCGAATAATTGAAAAGATTATACTATAAGTCTATCAGACTATCAGTCTATCACTAATGGTCAATTTATCAATTATATAAAAAATAATACACTAAATCAATAGCATACCCAATGCGCAGTGACTCCCATGAAACTGCGGTGATTAGTTGACCATATGTCGCATGTAACACACACATGGTCAACTGCTGCCAGTTTTGCTTGTATGTTCCTTCATTGTACTGGTTGTTGTTGCAAGAGATCTAGCCAGGGTGCGTCTAGATGGCACCTGAACAGCCGGGTTGACGTCTGAAAAAAATATTTAAAAATTAAAACAAATACAATAGATTTGAAAAATATCAAAATATTTAGCTAGGCTAGCGATAGTCTAATGTTCATACAAATAATATGATTAATTATTTTAATCAGATATTAGCTATGGAAAAAATAGCAAAATATTTGAGTTATACTAACATGAAAGAAGATCATTAAATTCATGTAGTTCAACTAGGCTCAATGGTAGGAGCCCATTAGCCACAAGCGAGAGAATCTTCTTTTCAAGGATATCCTTGCATATTGGTGGTCCTGGTTTTTGCTTGGAAATGTGGAACATGCTTAGTGTTGACTGCTTGGCAATTTTGGCAGGGCCAGCATTGCTGCCGCTGGCATCTTCTTCTTTAGCTGGACGCTTGCGAGATTTCTTCTCCGATTCATATTCACCCAAAAGATCCGAATGTAGTTCTGCACAAGAAAATAAAATTATTATCATGCGGAGAGACTTCTTGAACACCCTGTATAATATTATCAGAGTATCAAACTTCTAGTTGAAATTAATACTTAACAAGATTCTAAAATTTTGTTATCTTTAACTAAAATTATTTTCACCATGATCAGTGCATTTTTATCCTATGTTAAATTGAAAGCCGAATTTCGTCCTTCAGTAACTAAATAGGAGAAATTACAGACATGGATCAGACAGAGAGAAAGACAGATACACCTGGCGTTTTATTATAGTTGGATATCGGCATTTTTAATGTAGTACTAGTCCATAATCTATTAATATCTGAAGTGCACAATATTCAAATGGACGTCTATGTAAATGTAGCATTAGTCTTGTATGGCACCAGTCACTTAAAATATGACTTGAACCATTATGTTAATGTTGCTACTTACTACTTAGTTACTAAGTAGTACTAACCCTGAGGTGCCTCAGAAGATTGCTTGTTGAGTCGAGGCCAGCAGACAGAATTGTAGTTTTCTTTGTACACTGCCTACAAATAACTTTGATACTGTTTCCAGTTTTTTCGACAATTTGAAAATATTTTCCGTTCAATAGCACAGATTGATCCTTATTACCAACATTGTTATCTAAATATATTGAATACTGTTCTGGTGACAACCTAGAATATTTGGTTCCCTTGCGAGCCTGTTGAAGTT